>CM077092.1:110542189-110820468 GCA_039513925.1 Platanthera zijinensis
AATCGTGCACGGGGTAGTTCTGCTCGTGCTGCTTCAACTGACGGGAGGCATAGGCTATTACGTGCCCATTCTGCATAAGGACGGCACCCATCCCCTGATAGGAAGCATCTGCATACACCTGGAATCCCTCCTTCCCTGATGGAAGAGCAAGGATGGGAGCCGAGGTGAGACGATCCTTCAGCTCCTGGAAGGCAGATTTGCATCGCGGCGTCCAAATAAAAGGGGACTCCTTCGTCAGAGACGTAAGAGGGAGGGCAATCTGAGAGAACCCCTTTACGAACTTCCGGTAGTAACCGGCAAGTCCCAAGAAACTTCGAACATCCGTGGCCGACTTTAGTGGTGGCCAATCCCGTACTGCCTGGATCTTTGTCGGATCCACTGCCAGACCTGCTCCACTGATGACATGGCCCAGAAAGGCCACCTCCTTTAGCCAGAACTGGCACTTGCTGTACTTGGCATACATCTCGTGCTCACGCAGCTTCTCCAAGGTCAAGGCTAGATGTCTCGCGTGCTCCTCCTCCGTCCTTGAATAGATGAGAATGTCGTCGATGAATACAATGACAAAGATGTCCAGATACTCCTCGAACACCCGATTCATCAAAGTCATGAATGCGGAGGGTGCATTCGTGAGCCCGAACGGCATCACGGTAAACTCGTACAAGCCGTATCTGCTGCTGAAGGCCGTCTTCGGGATGTCCTCCTCCCGAATACGGAGCTGGTAGTATCCTGACCTCAGATCCAGCTTTGAGAACCAATGAGCTCCCTCCAGCTGATCAAAAAGCTCGTCTATCCGTGGTAAAGGATAAGTATTCCGGACTGTCAACCTGTTCAGAGCCCGGTAATCGATGCACAGTCGAAGGGTCCCGTCCTTCTTCTTAACGAACAGCACCGGAGCTCCCCACGGTGATGAGCTAGGCCGAACGAACCCGGCCTCCACTAACTCCTGAAGCTGGCTCCGGAATTCCACCAACTCCTTTGGGGCCATTCGATAGGGAGCTCTGGATACCGGCTTAGCCCCCGGTACGAGCTGAATCTGAAAGTCCTTCTCTCGGTGCGGGGGCAACCCTGGTAGCTTCTCTGGAAATACGTCGGCGAAGTCCCGCACCACTGGAATATCCGCAATGGAGTCCTTGGCTACGACAGCCTCAAAGAGGACCTGATAAACCTCTTCCCCCTGTAGGTGGGCCTTAACGGCCTGCACAGACGATAGTAAAGTACGGGGTGCTGATATAATACCTTCGATAACAATGAAGGAGTCGCCGTGCCTCACGGTGATCCTCTTTGCCACGCAATCGATCTGGGCATGGTTCCAGTACAGCCAGGTCATGCCCAAAATCAGATCATAATCTGGCATCCTCAAAACCGTCGCTGGTGCCTCAAACGCCTTTCCGCCGATCCTCGCTTCCATATCACAATGGGTAGAGGTCAATATCTCTGATCCATCGGGTAGGTGCACCCTCAACATCTTCCCAGTGCTTAGCTCCACTCCTGCCAGTCCTTTCACGAAATCCTCCGACACGAATGATTGCGACGCACCAGTGTCGAAGAGGGTGTGAGCGGGCTTGCCGCTCACGAATACTATGCCTGGGGTAATTTAATGTCTTAGTATTCTTATTGTAGTTTATCTTCTCTTAATTTCTAACCAGGTTATGTTTAAAATAGTAGTTTATATGAGGAAAATCTGAAAAGTACTGCCATACCTGTGATAACCTGCTCCGGGTTCCGAGGCTGTGTCAGGTCTAGAGCATACACCTGCTCTCTCTCTGGCCTACGACCTCGATCCTGAAATCCTCGTCCTCGGTCCTGTCCTCGTCCGCCAAACTGTCGGGGAGGTGGAGCGCCCTGATGTGCTGGTGGGGGTGCTCACCCCACAGGGCAGTTCCGCTTGATATGCCCCGGCTGGTTGCACTGATAGCATACCGGTCGCTGCCCTGCCGTCCTTGGCATTTCCAGCATCTGTATAGGCTGGGGAGCCAATACCCCTTGAATCCTCTGCTCCTGCCCAAACTCCTGACGAGGCTGATCCCCGTTCCTTCTCTCCCCCATAACCTGGCCCCGAGGACGGTCTCTACGACCTCCAATCACTGAATCATCAGCCGGTCTCTACCGATTCTTCACTGTAAGCTGATCCGCCTCTCTCTTCTTAGCCATCTCCAGAATCCTGGCCAGACTCCCCTCTGAAACGAAAAGGAGGGTCTGCCTCATGTCATCCTGCATCCCCTTATAAAACCTCCGGGCGTAGCCAGCATCGTCTAACTGGTAAGCATCCGCATAACGGGCCAGGTGAGTGAACTCCTGATAGTACTCCACCACGGTCCTATTCCCCTGCCTCAACCGCAGGAACCTATCCTCCAGGTCATCTCTCGCCGACTGAGGTACAAAATGTCCCAAGAGTGCTGCTCTGAACTCCTCCCAAGTAATATCAGCACAGTCCATCCCTGCAAAGGTGGTGTCCAGCTGAGATTTCCACCATCTCTTTCCGTGTGACTCTAAGCAGGAGACTGTCAAAGCGACTGCCTCCTCCGTGGGGCATCGAATCCCTGCCAGCATCTCATAAATGGTGTCCAACCACTCCTCCGTACGTACTGCAGACTCCGTCCCCTGGTAGGATGGAGGGGAAAGTCCTCGGAAGACCGTCATCCAATTGGCCCCGGGGTTTGGCTGTGGGGTCGGGGCTCGCTGAGCTCTGAAGGCCTCCAGGATGGCCGTCAGTGTTTGCCCCATCTCCGTCTGCTGGAACGGAACGGGTGCTGGCGGAGTCGGGACCACATTCGGAGCCTGAGGTGTCCCCTGCTGCGATGTAGGGTTCGTCGCAGGCTACAAGCAAAAATTTCATTTGTTAGAGAGCGAATGAATGGAATTTAAGAAGAGTTATGATGGACTTTCACATGTGATTTCCCTTATGGGCACACCACTGCTTCCGCTGCTAGTTTGTCCGCAAACTAAGCACGTATGGGGGTGACCCAAGGTTTTTGTGGACTACTTCTCTTTCGATCGAGGTTTCCTCTGATACCACTTGTAAGACCCCCTTTTTTTTCTTTTTCAACCACCGGGGTCTTAGCCCAGAATTGCCGCTTTGCGGTGGCACCGACATCTCGGGAAGGCAACCACTACAAAACGCCAAATTCTGCCGGCCCTTTTCGATCACAAGAGAGAGAAGTATTTATACATAAAATGTAAACAAGTCCACAGAAACATGTAAATAAAAGTGAATCATATCCAGTCCATCAATGCATATAATAGGAAAATAGATAAATGGGCTCGAGCCCAGTACATCAGAGTCCTCACTACAAGTCACTCATCGCGGAAGATAAGAAAATGCTAATCACTCACGGAGCTGGTCGCAGGTGCACCGGTGCTAGACTGTCCCACCTCCATGCGCACCGTACTCCGCTGGTGCTGGTCCCTGTCTCCCATCCGGAGCTCCTGTAATGTTTGGTTCGAAAACCATTAGTCATAAAGACTAAGCCCTATCATCCCCTACCCCTCCCACCACGGCTCCTAAGCACCGGGCGGAGAGGAGGAAAGGGAAGCTACAAAAGTGGAGAATAGACAAGCAGGTGACGGTGGACCTAACTAGCAAGTTATAATAGGTGAGCAGTGTAAAGGTTGTAATAGGTAGAACAATTAATGAATAGCAAGTTGTATAAAAGGCAGCTAGAGAATAGTAAGTAAGCAACAAGTAGGTAAGTATGTAACCTTAACTTATATGAATGCCCATACAAACTTATAAGTTAAGGGATCTTCTGCAAAGCTCCCATCGTATAAAAAGTCCCATACCAATTTATACGTTGGGGTGTCGGTTGTATGCAAATATGAGTGTAGTGATATGCTATGCCAGGATTCATGCAAGTGCAACACACGCACACGACTCTATGCGCACAGACCTTTAGTTCCCCCTGTTCGGGCAGCTAGCTTCACTCCCAGGAACCTCCGTAGTGGCAAATGGAGACAGTGGGTCGGGCCCCCCATTCCTAGGAGGGCATCCACACAACCAGGCCTAGCCCTCCCGTACGCCCCTAGAAGAACACAACCTAGAGTATCCGCGTACTGCTGCTGGATGTACCCTCCAGACTTTCTTTGGCTAAGTGTCCCACACCGCCGAATCAGCGTACCGATGTCGGTGTGAACGACGATCAGGTACCGAAGACCCACCACCTTTAATCTGTACTCCAACCCTCGAGCCCTCGGCCCCCCGGACAGTCCTGTCCGTGCATCTACCTTCAGAGCTACTGTCTGAATGGCAACAAGTCCTATTTTTTCTACTTTCCTAGCTATCGGGGAGTGAGTGTGTGCAACCCTAGTTATACTAGTTGCTCTTTTAATTTATTATTCCTATGGTTTACGTTAGCCCAGGACTGCCCCCGGTATACCCCGTGAAGGGCTCTCATGGGGCACTAGGAACCAAGACGGCGGCATTACGGCCCGAAGTTCCCTTTCGCAAGGCACTTATTATTATTGGTTGATCTCCCTTACCCCGATCCCCTTTTAGTTACTTTAGTTCTAACCCTAGAGTATTAAGTCTCTTCCTCTTTTTCCCGGGATGGACGATCTTTCGTCGTTCCCGTACTCCCTTATTCCAACAAGTCTACCAATGATGAACTCGATCCTAGTTTGCCCTACCAACCATCAACTATCAAAATTCTGTGGCTTTACTATATGCAGACCATCCTAAACTATATGAGGTACCCAAGGGGAGGTACACCAAATTATCTTCCAAATCTCCTATAATATTTACTGGAGGTCTACCATATCATACTTTGTCTAAATCCAGAAACTTATAATTTTCCTAATTAATCTGATATTTATTTAATTTTCTCAAAGGACGTGCCACGGGTCATTTTAAACATGAACTACATGATCTTCCTAAGTAATGGCTACTCAAAAATCATGATCATTAAATAACAGCAAAAATAACCTCAAATACAAATTCTCAGAATTTTATAAGAAAGTATTTAACCTCTAAATAATTTATTTAGTATAATCATATTAATTCTACGTAGTGAAGGAAGTACTGAAATTATTCATCTAAAAATTATAGAAAAATCACTAGTCAGTAGTATGATATATAAAAGATCTTTGTGCAGAGAATCATAATTTTACTAGCTTACTAACCACCACTACAGATTTAATCAAATAATCAAGGTAAAACATACTTAATGAAGCGAACCTTAGAATTAATCTTCCAAAAATCCCATAAAAATTCACAGAGATTTAAAATCATAATAAACGTTCTCTGCTTAAGTTTCATCACTTTCCAGTGAGTGTGTATTCCCTAATAAATTTTCTAAGCAAATCATACAACTACTGAATCATTAAAGGAAGTATCCAAAATAATGAACATAAAATTCATAGAAAAATATCCAGAGTTGTACCATCCCTATAATTCACTCTCCCCAAACCTCACCACTTTTCAATGTGATTTAGTGTCATTTCCTATCTCTACCAGTTTTGCGCCCTAAACTAGGGTTAGACTTTCAGGTATCCCAACGGTCTCCAAATCTACTAAGATTTCGATCAGAGAACTATATTGGCACTATGGTTCTCTTCACCCAATTTCGGGTCAATCCAAGGTCGTTTGACCGCATGACCTTCACAAACCACCAAGATCCATCCTTAGGGTTTGGCCTTGGTCCTTAGGGTAAACTTACCCCGATCCACTTCAAACTCCATGAGGGGGTGCTAGAGAATATTACTAGCCAGTGGTAAAAATCTCAGCCTCTGTTGAGGTGATCTCACCACTCAAACTTCCAAAAGTGCACTTTTATCCTAAGACCCCCTATTAGGGCAAAACTTAGGGTTGATCATTTCTAGTCCAAACCATCTACAAATGAGATGGAAAATTATACAGAACCTTATGGTGACCCCAGGGACCACTCACCAAAGTTTGGGAGGGTTTGGAAATTATTTAAATATCTAATTAAATTCGGCTAGGATTATTGAATTTTTCTAAAAACTATAGAAAAATATTCTCCAAAAATTCTCATTTTTGGATAGCACCTAGATATATGTAAGATTAGATCACACCCCAAATTTCAAGTCATTTGGATGACTGAATTGGAGTGGGGAATTTTTCTAAGGTCAGGGCAGCCCTCTGGATAGACCTCACCAAAAAGGGTGCTGTGGTCTAACCAGGATTCTGAATCGAGTGAAATTAATTTTGAATTAAAGTAGACTTCAAGGGCTACACTTCCTATGTTGATCATTTTTCCTGTAGGAGCTTCTAGGTATTTTTCCCAATTTATTTAACAAGACAGATTTTTCATTCAGAAATTATTTTAAAAATAGAATTTATTTCTCATGCCACTGTTCATCTTCTTCAACAGCCCGAACCAGAGGCCTAAAAACCTATTATCCTGTAGCTTTTCCAAGCTATTTCCTGACCATCCAGCCATCTCCCTGGCCGGCCACCACCACCACCACCTCCGTTGAGGCGAGGGCTATCGTCGGGCGGCGGCACAGGCGCCGGAGAGGCGGTTTCCGGCGAACCCGCCACCATGAAATTTTCGAAAAACCACGAATACGCTCACCCGATCTAGCTCTTTTGAGCCCGATATCTCTCCTAACGATTCCTAAGATCTATCCGCAGAAGAAGAGGGAGGGGAGTACCTTGTTCGCGGGTTGAAGGCGTGCAGAGCGTCGGGAAGCCATTTGTGCGGTGGTGGCGTCGCCAGAAATTCTTCAGCAGCAAGGGGAAGTCTGAAACAGTTTGAGGGAGTGTAACCTTTTCCTCCTGCTCTTAGGAATCTTTTATAGATCAGCAAATGGGGAGGGGAAGGGATGAAACGTTGGAGATAAAACGTTGGCGGCCATTAATAACACCCTTATGACGTTTCGGTTATGACGAATGACAGTTGAAAAGTTGGAGATGAAGAGGTGTTTGCCAGGTGGCAATTTCCTATTGGACCCACTTTTCCTTAATTATTAACATAATTAAAGTAGGGAACGACCCATAAATACTCTTGATTTTCATTCCCATAGTCAGAATTTATTATGGCATCGGTTACCGAAATTTCCAACCTGGCTTGTCATTTCGGCCTTGGTCACGGGCGTGACACATAGGTCACGGGCGTGACAGGCCCGGTTAGCCAGTTCTGGGTTCGACGATCGTCGAACTGAGATCGACAATCGTCGAAGGGTGGTCACGGGCGTGACACATGGGTCACGGGCGTGACCGGCCTGGTGACCAATTCTGGATCGACGACGTCGAACTGACATCGACGATCGTCGAGCGTGTCACGCCCTATGTCACGGGCGTGACATTGTTGGTCACGGGCGTAACATGCCTGTGTGGCCAACTTTGGGTCGATGACCGTCGACCTGAAGTCGACGGTCATGGTCACGCTCTATGTCACGGGCGTGACATTAAGTGTCACGGGCGTGACAGGCCATGAGGCAAATTCCGCGTCCGACGATCGTCTAACTGAGATCGACGATCGTCGAAGGAGTCACGCCCAAGGTCACGGGCGTGACATCTAGGTCACGGGCGTGACAGGGCCGGGTTGGAAATGCTGCGCCCGACGATCGTCTCCCGGAGATCGACGATCGTCGAATGTGTCACGCCCTAGGTCACGGGCGTGACGGGTCAGTCACGGGCGTGACCAACCCATGACCCGAAATCTTGGTCGGTTATTTCAAGCTTTGGGCTCCCTAGGGTTCTACCACAACCAACTGACTCCTAGGGGCCTAGCCGGAAATGGGATGTTACAAAACCTTTGCTCCTGTTGCAAGGCTAGAGGCAATAAGGATCTTTCTAGCCTATGCAGCCTATATGAAGTTTAAAGTTTTTCAGATGGATGTCAAAAGTGCCTTTCTAAATGGTGAGCTAAAGGAAGAGGTATTTGTTGAACAACCACCTGGGTTTGTTTCTTCAACTCAGCCCTCACATGTTTTCAAGTTGCAAAAAGCTCTTTATGGACTCAAACAAGCACCCAGAGCCTGGTATGAGACTCTAGCTAGTTTCCTGTTAGAGCACAACTTTGTTAGGGGAGTAGTTGATAGAACCCTTTTCGTCAAGCACCACAAGGACACAATCCTGTTAGTTCAAGTGTATGTGGATGACATTATTTTTGGTTCCACTGATCCCAAACTATGCAAAAAGTTCTCTAACTTGATGCATTCCAAGTTTGAGATGAGTAGTATGGGTGAGCTGTCTTACTTTCTTGGTCTCCAAGTAAAGCAAGATGCTGATGGCATCTTCATCTCCCAATCCAAATATGCCAAGGAATTGGTAAAGAAGTTTGGGATGGTTGATGCTTCAGCAATGCATACACCTATGGCTACTAATGTAGTTATAGATTCTGATGATCAGGGAAAGCCTGTTGATCAAAAGAATTATAGGGCCATTGTTGGTTCCCTATTGTATTTAACTGCAAGTAGGCCAGATATAATGTTTGCTACATGCCTTTGTGCTAGATTCCAGGTCAACCCCAAGGAATCTCATCTGATTCTTCTCAAGAGAATCTTGAGATACCTGAAGGGATGTCCAAATCTAGGACTTTGGTACCTAGCTGAATCAGAGTTTAAGTTAATTGGATACTCTGATTCTGATTATGCTAGTTGTCGAGTTGACAGGAAAAGTACCTCAGGAACTTGTCAGTTCCTGGGAGAGAGATTGGTCTCTTGGTTCTGTAAGAAGCAGGCTTCTGTCTCAACTTCAATTGCAGAAGCTGAATATATAGCAGCTGCTAGTTGTTGTTCACAGATCCTGTAGATACAAAACCAACTTTTGGATTATGGGTACTCACACAAGAACACAAATATCATGTGTGATAGTACCAGTGCTATCTCTATTGCACAAAATCCAGTGCACCATTCTAGAACGAAACACATTGAGATCCGGCACCATTTCCTGAGAGATTGTGTGGAAAAGAACAAGATCAGCCTTGAGTTCATATCCAAAGACCTTCAGAGAGGTGATATATTCACCAAGCCCTTAGATGAACAGAAGCATCTGTTCTTTTTGGTTCAACTAGGCATGATTAATGGAAGAGACTAAGTGTGATGTCTGCCTTGTTGAAACTTGTTTGAAGATCGTCGAACGACGCTCGAAGATAGTCGATCGGATCTAGTCAATCATCGACATATGGTTGATGATAGCTTATCTGCTTGAAGATCGTCGACCGGCGTTCGAAGATCGTCGAACAGGTTGAGCCTATCGTCGATCTATGGTTGACGACAGCTTGTTGTTTGTGAAGACAGAAATAGTCGAACGATGGATCGACTACTCTGCTTCAGGACCGATCGTCGAACGACCGTTCGACCATCGTCTCTAGTATCTTTTAAATAGATCGACGATCATTGTTTTAATATAAAGCCGATAGTCGACCTAGATTAAGAGATCTTTATTTTTTTCGTCGACGGAGAGCGTCTTTTGGCATTCCGTCTTCCTGCTAGCTCTTTGTCTTGCGATTTCTGCCGCTTCGTCCTCGCCATCTCTCCCTCATCTTCTCCATCCCTTTCGATGGCGATAGCTCCAGCTCTCTTGACAGTAGTGAAGTTCGATGCAGGCTTTAGTGTGGATTTCGATTCCTTCAGCTGCTGCGAATCCGGAATTGTGGAAATTCTCACCTTATGCAAAGATCAAGGTTTGGAAAAGCTCATGTCCTTCAGGATAAAGATAAACATTCAAGAGATTAAAGATGGGCATTTACTTCGTCTTCAAATGATGATTCTATGACCGGAACAATTGGCGGAGAAGAGGTAACTTTGACTCCCTCCATTTTAACTGAAATATTTGGATTGATAAATGGAGAAGAAGATTACGTGCAAGATACCCCAGAGTTTGGGAGAATGTTGACAGAGCTGGGACATGCCGAAGGCATTCCCTCTAAGTTGCTTAAAGTAAATTTTCCATTTAAGATTAAGTTCCTTGCTGAACTCGTCGGAAAAGTGCTACTGGGAAAGCACTCCGCCCATGACAATATAACAAGGCAGCAGTTTGCCCTAATGTGTGCAATTGTGAATAAGAAACAAATTAATTGGGCAGGAGTATTGTTTGATTTGATCAGGAAAAAGAACAGCAAGAAAGAAGTCACCCTGGGAAGGGTGGTTGGGATTTTTCTAAAGGAGAAATATCCCCATCTGTTAGTTTCAGCTACTACCTCCATCAATGCCAGCAAGAAGATGGATCCAACCTTGTTCGCCAAGTGGAAAAGGACTTTTCTTAAGCCCGCTCCAGCAGGGGTTGCTCCAGCTGCATCTGAGAGCACCAGGACTGCCTCAGTCACTCCTCTCCTACAAGAAGCTGGCTCAGTAAACCTCTCCCTTCCATCTTCTTCATCTGCATTGCCGTCTACTTCAGTTGAAGTTCCATCAACTTCAATTGAAGTACGACCTTCTGCTTCTAATCTTCCTGATTCATCTACAATTCTCCATGCATCACCTCCTGCATCTCCTCTAGCCTCTCATCTTGCTAGGATATCTCATCCTAGTTTTGATCTATTGGTTTCTGAAATTTCTACTCCTCCTCATTCTCCAATTCCTTCTTCAGATCACATTGATCATCCTGCATCCACTCATCCAACTCCAGTTCACTCTCCATCTCCAGTTCACTCTCCAGTTCATCAAGAATACACCATTCATGCTGATCATCCATCCACTGAGATTCCCCCTTCATCAATTGAAATCACTCCAGCATTCATTTCTAGCATCTTGGAGTTAATAACTCCTTCGATCAAAATTATGATGAAGAGGTAATTGCTCCCCTTGCTTCCTCCATCTCTTCTTTGACTGCTGCCATCCAAGCACTCTCAAAGTCTGCTGAGCCCTCTTCATCTATGGGCCTGGTTTTAGTATCTACTGAAATCAGGCAGGGGGAGATGCTTAATGAAGATGCCTCTGAGCTGTCTTTGGCCTCCCCTCCAGCAGATCCTCCTGCAGTTGTAGAGAAAGAGATAGAAGAATCAGCTCCTCCTCCATTATCTGAAAAAGAAATTTCTGATGCTGTAATGAAGTCTGAATTCATTGTCAAAGTTTGCCTAGAAGAATGTTCTACTCCCCTGGTCGCCCTATACCTAGAAGGAGTTATCACTTCCTTTCTAGATGAATTATGGGAGTTAGGACACTCAAAGGACAATTCTGAAGGTATTCCTTTTACTCACTTTTTAGACTTGATAACTGATATGCTTGTATGGGAATACCTGGAAGGAATGATTCGATGCCATTTAGCAAATTTTTGTTCCTAATACTACAGATAAAATGGAAGAAGTATTACATGTTCAAGAGCATGATCACCAACCAGCTCCAGAAGTTCAATCTCAACCAGAACCAGTTGTTCAAGTTTCTAAGGCTGCTCAGCCAGCTCATCTAGAAGTGCAAGTAGAACTGGTCCCCATGACAGTTTCTGATCAACAAGAAAAGGCTTCAGATGCTCAAATTGAAAAATCTACCATCTGGGATGACTCTCCGGGTTTGGATTTAGATACTCTTCTGGCACAGGATGCCATGGAAGAAGAATTAGAAAAAGCTGCTCTAAAAGAAAAGAAAAGAGCTGTGCAAGAGGCAATTGATCCATATGATCTCCCTATTTCTTCAAATTCTGAGGATGAAATTGATTCTGATGAATCTGATGAGTCTAAAAGAAAAAGATCTGCTAAAAAGAAAAGGAAAGCTGTGGCTTCTCCTCCTCCAAATCCAGATAATGATACTCCTTATTATATCCTGAAAGGCATTGATCCTAAATCAAAAGATTTCCAGCACTAGATGGCATTTTCTAAAATTCAGCAGAAGCAAAGGAAGAAGTCAAAGAGGTATGACAGTCCTGTCCCAAGATCGACTCCCAGAGGTCCTCCTCCTCCACCTCCTAGTGCAGGAGCCTCTGGAAACCTATCTGCAAATCCAGGTGCTCAGTCTGACAGATTCAACCCATCTCAGTCATCACAAAGGAGAAGTTCTCAAGAATATCAATGTAAAACTCAATCTGGCTATCAAAGACTTGATGTTGTTGTTAAGGAACAAGTAAAGGAGGTGGTGTATCAAAGACCAACTTTTTCTCCTCCTCCTTCCAAAGAACTCAAGAGCTCAACCTCTCCAAAGCCAGATCATGCTGTGAAGGCTGTTTCAAAAGGTAAGCGAATTATTTTCTCTGAAAAATCTAGCAAGATATTTGCTGAGTCTGCTCCTCCTTCTTATCTAGTTATTCAGGATAAAGAGCCAGTTGATACATCTTCTGAAAATGTGTATGAAAGCCCAGAGCTTGATCCTAATTTCAGGATGGCTCGTTTTCTTGAACTTTGGCTCAGCTCAAATTAAGAAAGCCAAAGCTGAAGGCAAAGACACTGCAGGATAGACCACTATGTCAAAATTCAGAATGAAGGAGCTCGATAAATTCCAGGTTAGGCCTGAGGTATTTGATCCTTCAAAATACATGGAAAAGCATCCTGAGGCAGTTGTCCCAAGAGCGTCAGAATCAAAAATCATTGGAGAACAAGACCTGAAGTTGTCAAGGAGAGAAGCTCTAGATCCTTCTAGAAAAATTACTTTCATTCCTTGTTCTTCTCAACCTAAACCTAATTCTGAAGCATCTTAAAAATTCATTGATTAACTGTGATTTGCTTATCTGATTGATTGATGTTATCTGCTTGGTTATTTCTTTTCATGCATTCTATTTATTTTCAGTAATTAGTTTTGTGTGTTTTAATTGTTGAGAGACTTAACTCAAATAGGGGGAGATTGTTGGTACCCTAAGTTTTGATTTGAGTTCAGTTTTCTCTTTTAGTCTCTTGACCCAAGATTTATCTATGGTCAAAGGTTAGTTAATAGGATAGATTCTCTAGTTGTGTAGAATTGCCTGTCTAGATGAAAATCTGGCTAAGTAATTTCTTGTTCGACTATGGTCGAACGTAGCTCGACTATCGTCGATCAGCCGATCGACGATCGTCTTCCTGATAGCTCGACTATCTGTTTGATAGGTCGACTATCTGTTCTCTTTGATAGTTCGACTATCTGTTTGATAGGTCGACTATCTGTTTTCTTTTATAGTTCGACTATCTTTTGATAGGTCGACTATCTGCTCTTCTTGATAGTTCAACTATCTGCTTGGATAGTTAACTATCTGATAGTTCGACTATCTATTGATAGGTCGACTATCTGTTTTGGTTGATAGCTCGACTATCTGTTTGATAGGTCGACTATCTGTTTTCTTTGATAGTTCGACTATCTGTTTGATAGGTCGACTATCTGTTTTCTTTGATAGTTCGACTATCTGTTTGATAGGTCGACTATCTGTTTTCTTTGGTAGCTCGACTATCTGTCTTGATAGATCGACTATCTGATAGCTCGACTATCTGTCCTGATAGTTCGACTATCTGCTGTGGTAGTTCGACTATCTTCTTTGATAGTTCGACTATCTGTATCGTTCGACTATCTGTCTGATAGGTCGACGATCTCTGTGCTTCGGTCGACGATCTCCGAGGGTCGTTCTACGTTTTGCTGTATGTCTTGAGTAATTTTGTCATCTTCTATGATGTGATTTATTTCATATTTATTTTGGCATATTTTATAAAAGATTATTTGAATAAAGTTGTGATATTATTTCCATGCAATATCTGCTCCATTCCTTATGCATGAGCCAATCTTTTTCTGACAAAGTTGTTTGTCTTATTAGCTGAGATATGATTTCTGCTTTATCTGCCAGACTGTCCTTTATAGCCGTTAGACTCAAAAAGTCTTCTTTGGTCGAAAAGAGTCTCTTCTGATGTGACTTAAACCAAGAATTCATTTATCAGAGTTACTTACAGCTTCTTAGAAAGCTTTATCCTCTTATAGGATATCTATCTGCAGTATTTGTTTTGCTTTATGCTATTTGCAGCCCAGCTTGCAGAGTTCAGTAGAAGACAAGATTCAAACTCAAATTAGAGTCGTTGCTGCTGCTGTTATATAAAGAATTCTTTGGAGAAAGAAATTAACCAGTTCATAGCCGAAAAACCAGTTCACATATACGAAAAGCTAACAGCAGCATTCAAGCTTACAACTTACAGTTTACAACTGCTCTCAGTTCATTCACATCCAACTGAGAAGAAGTTTTAGCTCTTCACTCTTCTTCAACCTAAGTTCTCCTGCTTACAGGAAGATTTTCACTCAGAGCTTTTTGAAGAAGAAGAAGAAGAAGATAGCTGCCTGAAGAAGAATTCTCATTTCATATTCTTTATCTTCTTGTAGCTTTTTCCTTCAGAATTTCTGAAGTGTTTTCTGTACTGAAGCAAGACTTCACCTGGACATTCTTTTAGCCAGGGGGAGCCTTGACTCTCTAGAGCTTTCTAGCTCAGTGCAAGTTCTTGAGCTTCTCTAATTCTATTTAAAATAGAGAAGACATTTTAACCTCCTTTCCCCCTCCTGTAAAGGGTTATTACTCCCTTCAAAAGTATACCTTGGTGGCAGGGCACCTGATCAAAAACCTGTGTTGGTTTTTAGACACTTGGTCAAAAGTCTAAAGGGTTTCTGGATCTACCTGAAGCAGATCTTGTTGGTGGCAGGGCACCTGATCAAAAACCTGAGTGGATTCCTACCTTATTGGTAGAAGAGTGGACGTACCCAAGTTGTTTGGGGAACCACTATAAATTCCTTTTGTCGTCTGGATTATTTAATTAATTCTCTGTGCTGATTGGCTGTGATTAGATTTTAACTAGGATTGCTAGTTACTGTTTAGGATTCCAAGCCTTAACTGTAATTACAGTTGGCTGCCTTTTGTGCACAACACTTGTGTTAGGCTTTAGGGTTTCATCTCAAATATCTATAACCTTCATTCCGCAATTAACTCCAAGGTAGTTGAGTAGACAGTCAACTTTGCTAGTGCAATTTTTGATTACTCTATTCACCCCCCATCTAGAGTAGTATCTATCCCTTTTCTTTCAAGCTCCAACGCTTGTTAAATCCTGTCTGCGAGTTCATATTGCACCTCCGTCCAGTTTAAACATGCATTTGTACTAGAGCTCCCATCAACACAAGTGATCTCCAAGGCCTCCAAGTATCAAATAAGATGTTCATCATGCATCTGTATCCAATTGGCCTGTACTAGAGCCCTACGACTCAATGCATCTGTGATTATACTAATGTTAGCCTAAATTTTTTGGATAAATCCATATATTTTCTGGTTTTAAAATATAAATTTTATGAATTTTGAACCCATAATTAGTTTTTTTATCAAAATTGTTCTAACTTAGTTTATTATCTATTTTTTAGGTTTTGGGCACTTTTTGGTCATTTTCCATGTTACACGTGATGTAGGCCACAGGTTTCGACACCGTAACGTCTAAGGGGTTCACACGCTCGCTTAATTATAATTACTATTACACTCACACGAAGAATAAACACAGCCACTACGCAAGTTGCAACAATTAATTTAATAGGATTTGGGTGGTTCGCTAGGCCCCTTGAGATAATATCAAGGCTATAGGCCAAGATCCTCTCAAGCGAAATGAACCCACACGGTTCGGTCGAGCGTACGTTGTACCAAAAGATACACCACCGAAAATAAGGATTCGGATAACGGGTGGTTCTCTCCCAACAAAAATAAAATGAGGGCCGTCACACCTCACGAATTCAAATGGGAATCAATAACAATAACAATAATTTAATAGATATTATCCATGAAAATTCTACCAATCACAAATCACACGATATGCTAAATGCCCAAAGAAAAGATCTAAGAGAGAAACACACAAGAGTGGAGACATTCGTTACCCAACCGGAATGGATGATTCCGATTTAACTCTCTTTGGATCGTTCCGTTCCGGATCCACCGAAAGCATGCCGGTTGGAGGGAAACTCCAAGTTCTTTGTTGCCTTCCGACGCCGTTGAAGTTTCATAAGATTCACCTCCAGCTTTGGCCGATTCTTCTCTTGGATTAAAAGATGGGCCTGATTTGGATCTCACCAAAGGAATCGGTTTTTGGTAGGGATAGGGTTATGGATGGTGTTGGGATGGAGGTGGTCGGCTAGGAGAATGAAAGGGTGTGTCGGTTTTGTGAGGGGATGAATGTGGCCGAGATCTTGATGGCAAAGGGAGAGGGCTTGGTCAAGGATGAAGTTGATGAGGGTCAGTTTTTGGACGGGATGCCAAGGGTGGCCGGCGGATTTGAATGGAGGGGATGGCTTTTCATTTTGGGATGAGGATGGGGAGGCGGCTAGGGGTAACCCTTGAGTAGAGAAAGGTGATAGAGGGAAGGGAGGAGGAGAGGAGGTGGCCGAAGCCTTGGAAGGGGAGGAGGGAGGCCGGCGGCCAAAGAGGGAAAGAGAAAGGTAGGGGCGGCCAAGAGGAAGAGGGAAGAGGAGAAGGTAATTCCAAAATCTGAAATTAGGTTTTTAATTTTTCATTCAATCTACTCAAAATCCAATACAACATAGCCTTATATAGGCTTTACAAAGACAAGGGTTATAAGCACCCCAAATGTGGCTAAACAAAGGCCAAAATGAAATGACAAATAATTAAAACTTTGGCTAAACATTGGCCAAATAAAAACATAATTAAAATCTAAAATAATATTTAAAATGAAGCGGCGGAGAATTGACACGACATTGGCGGAGATGTTGACGCGGCCATGGAGGAGGATGTTGTGATAAATCTTCATCTCGAGACAGAGATGTTGACGCGGCCATGACGGAGGATTTCGTGACAAATCTTCTTCTCGAGGCGGCGAAGGAACAACAAGCTTGAGTCGGCACCAACATAAACTGGGTCACCATAATCATGTGGAAGGGGATCTTCTTCGGCAACATGACGTGGATCTTTGACATGTACCGGATCACCAACGTCGTCCGGTGGGGGAGGCTCCAAGTCAACATGTCGGGGGATGGAGGCGCCATCAATCCTCCCCCTCTCAAAAATACGCATCACTGATGAGTAGTCCCGGGTATAATCGTTTAGGAAGAGGAACCTGCAAAGCAAAAGGTAGTCTTGGGGGGACCTCAAAGACGTATTAGACAAATAAGAACAAAGTATTTCCACAACGTCAACCAACATACCTCCGATGGAGATCGGAGAAGAGAACGATCCTAACAAACTATCACCACCCAACCCAATAGAAGGCATAGTGGAATATGTAAACTGAGAGATAGACTTTTCAAGGGGCATAGAAGCATGACGCGTAAAGTATGAAAAGTAGAAAATAAGAGCGATGCCCCAATCAATGGAAAATTCTACAAGAAATGTCATGCTACTAAATTTCCATAAGATTCGCAAATAATGGACTGGCCGGTTCATAAATATTTCTGAGGTGCCTGGAGGCATCCGTTCAGGGATGAGACAAACCAAAACCAAATCACTTATATAACGGTAGGATAGTCTCCGATTCCAACAAACAATCTTAGAACTGTGTGGGGAGAACCCATGTGCAACGTGACTTGCTTTAACAGTGGGCAGTAATGGGACCAAGTCAGGTGGCACGGGTGCTATAAAAGCATTGGTGAAATCACCGCCATACAACGTCGTAGTTTTAGATTTAAACTAAAATTTAAATTTTAAAACTTCATGAATAAAAGCTAACGGAAAACACTCATCACTATATATAGAACGGGGCGCTCCCGGATTTGACATGACGTGCGGGCAACACAACTTAACAGTCGCAACTACGTTCACTACCGTGTGCATGCATGGGTCATCAAAAAACGGGGGATAAATGCGTGCGACCGGGCTTGGCAAATAAGTTTATCGAGGGGACATCACGTCATAAGGCACCATCGCCAAGGTACCATTAGTAATCCAATTCGAAACCCCAAAACATGGATTTGACTTCCAATAAAGATCATCCGGTCGCAACCCAATAAAGTCGTAAGAAAATTCAAACAGTGCATTCGCTCTTACGGAAAAATCATCCGACATGTCTTCTAAATCATGTGGTAAATCATGTATTTCAGATTCAGTGATCGGATTATAGGTCGGCAACACTACAATGAGATCAGGCGTTACAAACGGTAGAGAGTTAAAATCACATTCAAGTTTAGGTAAAAGAGTTAGCATTAGGGGATGCCCATCCGGTTCCACTTCAATATCGTATTCCAAAAGTTTAACTCCTTTATTAGAACAATCTTCCAACACATCAGTCCTGACATCCGTTACAGTGAAAATCTCAGAAACGGGCACTTCGATACGTCTCGGACTAGAAATAGCAAGCTCATGTCCTAACAGATCGTCAAATGAATCACGACTGGGTAAGCTCTCAGCAGACTGTAACTTTTCTGACTCAGCTAGAATATCAATCGACTTAGGATCATCAAAAGGCTCCACAACAGTCAAAAGGGATGGCTCCAAAATGTCTTCGAAAGGGAGTGGAGAGGGTTCCTCAAATGAGAAATCCTCATCCAAGTCAGTCGGGTAACCAATCTCCTCATCATCACTCATGTTGTCAACATTAACAGCATCGTCCTAAGTGACGGGCGTACTCGTAATCGCAAGCTCAGATTCAATCACGATGATAGGAACACTCTCATAAACAGGAAAGGGTCTAGTGGCCAGGCGGGGAGAAATAAAATCATGAGACGTCCTCATACGGGAGTACGAGGGAACATGCTGGTTCGATGTAGGCAAAATCTTAGGCGGCGACTCACTCAAATAATCAGACGACGGAGAGCGGCAGTATGGAGGGTAATACTAATCCGTTAATAAATTCTTCATAATATTCCAACCTACAGGTGACTCTTCGAGGGATGTCCCAAAATGTCTCTCCTCATTGAGCCAGAAGGTCTGGGCTCGACTTAATAATTGAAGTCTCGCGACGGGGATCCTGTGGGGGTCCACAATCTGATATCTCTCAAAATAGCGCTCCATAGCCTTCACCCAGCGTAAAAACTCTTGCATTCCACCTAGACCATCATAGGTCGGAGCTGGAACTCTAACATGCCTAGATGAGTGCGGTACAACTTGATTAGCCTTTAGTTAGCCAATCAACCCCTTAATCTCTTCCACTACCGGACAATGGAAAGGCTTTCTAACGTTCATGATGCAACCTAAAGATTTCATTCGGGAAACGTGAACATCGTAGGCCATTTTTTTGTTTTAATTTTTAGCGGGAAAATGGGGATAGACTACGCGGAGTAAGTGCACAAATACAAATAAATATAGTCTGATCCTGATTAATTTTCAAAGATAGATTTGTTCCCGCTGATATTTCAAAATAATATATATATTTTTTTGATATTCTTGTTGGTAAAAATATGGAGATTATTAATTAATTTTTTTTTCTGATTTTTTGCTGAAAAATTAAAATTTAGGCTGCTATTGGCAGACCACAAAAAAATATTTTTTTGCTTTTTTTTGTTTGAAAAATTTTGTGCACGTGCATGTCAGCCTACTAAAATTAATTAGGATGGTGTCAATTAAGAAATCAACACAACCTGCCTCTGATACCAAATTGATGTAGGCCACGGGTTTCGATACCGTATCGGCTAAGGGGTTCACACGCTCGCTTAATTATAATTACTATTACGCTCACACGAAGAATAAACACAGCCACTACGCAAGTTGCAACAATTAATTTAATAGGATTCGGAGGGTTCGCTAGGCCCCTTAAGATAATATCAAGGCTATAGGCCAAGATCCTCTCAAGCGAAATGAACCCACACGGTTCGGTCGAGCGTATGTTGTACCAAAAGAGACACCACCGAAAATAAGGATTCGGATAACGGGTGGTTCTCTCCCAATGAAAATAAAATGAGGGCCACCACGCCTCACGAATTCAAATGGGAATCAATAACAATAACAATAATTTAATAGATATTATCCACGAAAATTCTACTAATCACAAATCACACGATATGCTAAATGCCCAAAGAAAAGATCTAAGAGAGAAACACACATGAGTGGAGACGTTCGTTACCCAACCGGAATGGATGATTCCGATTTAACTCTCTTTGGATCGCTCCGTTCCGAATCCACCGAAAGCATGCCGGTTGGAGGGAACTCCAAGTTCTTCGTTGCCTTCTGACACCGTTGAAGTTTCACAAGATTCACCTCAAGCTTTGGCCGATTCTTCTCTTGGATTAGAAGATGGGGCTGATTTGGATCTCACCAAAGGAATCGGTTTTTAGTAGGGATAGGGTTATGGATGGTGTTGGGATGGAGGTGGTCGGCTAGGAGAATGAAAGGGTGTGTCGGTTTTGTGAGGGGATGGATGTGGCCGAGATCTTGATGGCAAAGGGAGAGGGCTCGGTCAAGGATGAAGTTAATGAGGGTCGGTTTTTGGAGGGGATGCCAAGGGTAGCCGGCGGATTTGAATGGAGGGGATGTCTTTTCGTTTTGGGATGAGGATGGGGAGGCGGCTAGGGGTAACCCTTGAGTAGAGAAAGGTGATAGAGGGAAGGGAGGAGGAGAGGAGGTGGCCGAAGACTTGGAAGGGGAGGAGGGAGGCCGGCGGCCAAAGAGGGAAAGAGAAAGGTAGGGGCGGCCAAGAGGAAGAGGGAAGAGGAGAAGGTAATTCAAAAATCTGAAATTAGGTTTTTAATTTTTCATTCAATCTACTCAAAATCCAATACAACATAGCCTTATATAGGCTCTACAAAGACAAGGGTTATAAGCACCCCAAATGTGGCTAAACAAAGGCCAAAATGAAATGACAAATAATTAAAACTTTGGCTAAACATTGGCCAAAAAAAAACATAATTAAAATCTGAAATAATATTTAAAATGATGCGGCGGAGATTTGACACGACATTGGCGGAGATGTTGACGCAACCATGGCGGAGGATGTCATGACAAATCTTCATCTCGAGGCGGAGATGTTGACGCGGCCATGGCGGAGGATGTCGTGACAAATCTTCATCTCGAGGCGGCGAAGGAACAACAAGCTTGAGTCGGCACCAACATAAAGTGGGTCACCATAATCATCTGGATGGGGATCTTCTTCTGCAACATGACGTGGATCTTTGACATGTACCGGATCACCAACATCGTCCGGTGGGGGATGCTCCAAGTCAACATGTCGAGGGATGGCGGCGCCATCAACACGCCCCTAGGTCACGGCCGTGTACCACTTACACGGGCATGTACTTTGGGTGTGTAATCCAAGCTCAATAAAGATACAATCAGGAGTCCAGATCCCGTAAAATACAGCCTATACGCCCTAGGTCACGGTCGTGTACCAGTTACACGGACGTGTAACTTGGCGTGTAACCCAAGCGTAATGAAGTCATGGTCTGAAGTCCAGATCTAGAAAAACCAAGCTTGCACGCCCTAGGTCACGGCCATATACCATCTACATGGCATATACCTGGGGCGAGTCCTTCCAAGTCAACATTTTCGGCCCCGCAACGTGACTTTCGCCACTCACCGTCACGCTGTAACTATCACAACTTGCATTTTTCACCGACAATAAATGTAACGCCCCCGGTTTTTCTGTATTTGTTTGATCATTGTTTGGCGTTACGATGACGCGTTTTTGGCCCTTTTTCCGTTGTTGGAGCGTGGTCTTAGCTCTTTAGGTTCCTTGAGTGGCCTATTTGTAGCCTGTTTGCAAGATTCCCCAGCTAGTCGGATTCTGTTTTGGTGACTCGGCTGAGCCTCTCAGGGAATGCTTATACTTTGGCTTGGGGGTGTTAGCCCGATTGTTTGATCGTCGGGTGTTGCTTTCTACTTCGTTGTTGTTTTCGTAGCTTGGGTGTTTAGCTACGGGGCGAGTTTCATCGAATTCTAAGATCGTTTGTTTTCGCGTCGTTTTGACGTTTGTTGAGTTAGCTGGTTGTGTGTTACCAGGTTGTTGCCTTTGCTGTGCATAGCTTTGTGTGGCCGAGCTTGGTAAGGCTTGTGCCTTATTTTAGGCTAAATTTGTTTAGCTTACTTTATATATGTATATATATATATAGATGTTTGTATGTTTGGCTGGCTGTTACCTATTGAAGTTTATATTAGTGCAGGTAAGCTAGCATATATGTACATATGAATTAAATTGTGTGATGTATATATCTATATGCATATAAGTAAGATGGTTTATATATGTGTATATATATGCTGTATATATATATATATATATATTTTTTTTTTATATAAGCGTGTTGGTGGCTAAATCTCCCTATTCAGAAAGTGGCCGAGTTTTTTTCTAGTGTTGTATTATGTTATTAGCTTATTTGAATGAGTGGGAGGGTGTATAAATAGGGCCAGCTAGATTCTCCTCCTCATTTCTCCATTTCCAATCCAGAACTTAGCTTCCAGCAGAAGAAATTGGGAGGCAGAGGTGCTGGAGCACCGGCCGACGGTTGCTGGAATTTTAGAGCAGCTTTCTCTCGGGTAAGATCAGATTTGGCTTCCTCTCATCTAGATCTTTCTTCTTATTTAAGTTATGCTTGTTTTAGGGCTATTTCTAGGAGTTAGGGTTTTCAGGTTCTCTTCTTTTTCACTTAAAATCTCTGTTTTTGACCTGTAGGTGGCCGATCTTGCCGCCAAAGCCAGATTTCTTGTTGCAGCTGCTGCATCTTGGAGGTGAGGCAAGTGGCTCCTTGCCCTTATTAATTTGACCCCTGTTTACTTTGTTAATTTGCTGTAATTAGCTCTATTTTTGCTTCTAGGAGATAGTACAGCATTGTTTCTTTACTTCAGCCATGTCCGGTTCAAGTTGTCTAAGAATTTGGCTAATCTATCACTCTTTATTCTCGGTTTGGTGTCCAGTTGGTAGCTGGAAGTAGGGTATGGCCGTATTTAGTTGTAGTATAAGTCAGATAGCTGCTGTAGCCGGGTAGAAAGGGTAGGAGAGAGAGTTGGAATTAAATTTCCAACTCTCTGTTTCCAAGCGTTGAGTGAGCTTAGGCAGAGGTTTTAGTTTTTAAAATTCAAATCTATTCTAAGTCAAAAGCGTTAAGTGAGTTTACCTCACTCAACGCCTTGGCTGTTAGGCTTTTTTGCGTTGAGTGTGGTGAACTCACTCAACTCCGAAGTTAGTTTCTGTGGCTAAGTAGAAAAGAGTTGATAGCATTGAGTGAGTCGATCTTACTCAACGCCGTCATCCAGCGAAGGTTTTGCGGCCATGTCATTTGGCGTTGAGTGAGTAGAGCTCACTGAACGTCGCGTCGAGTTGATTCGACGCCATCCCTGGCCAGTGTTTGGCGCTGAGTGAGTTAACACTACAAGAAAACTGACATTTAGTGACGAACATTTTGGTCACAAAATATTGCGTTTGGTCACTAATGGCATTTAGTGACCAAATTTAATCTGTCACAAGATGGTTGCAAAATGCCCGTCACTAAAAGTATTTAGTGACCAGATTAATTTACGTAACTAAATGTATGTTTTTAGTGACGACTAATTTTCTTCACTAAATGTTCAGATTTAGTGACCATTAATTTTCGTCACTAAATATATATTTTATGTGACGACTAATTTCGTCACTAAATGTGTGTTATTAGTGAACTAATTTTTCGTCACTAAATGTACATTATTAGTGATAACTATTTTTGTCACTAAATATATTTAGTGGCCAAATTTATTTAATCACTATTTGTGCAATGTAATAATATCAAATTTTAATTACTAAAATGCAATAATAAATCAATTATCCATTTGGTAAAAAAACTCATGAATGAAAAGTTAATGTTTATTTTAATTTTATTAATAAAAAGGTGGGAGATAGCCTAAACCCTTCATACAGACTAATAGAGCTATTAACTCTATTAAACTCAATACGTAAAAAATTATATATTAAACAAGCATTACATCAATTTTCTTTACATGTGAATACATAAAATAAATAAATATATCACACACTAGTCGATGTAACTTTTTACACTCTTACAGTTAAGATTCTTGCTGCAAACTGATTCCGGACTGCAAGGATATCCCATCTCATTACAATTAGTCCATCAGCTAGTCACTACTCACAAACTTCGTGTACAGTCATGTTTGGGTAGAAGGTTGGCATTGTAAATTTCTCCGTGTTTCCAAATTTCTTCATTTTAGCTTCTTCCCGCTTTCATGTATTGTCAGGAACTCAGTTTTTTTTCAGATTTTTCATGTATGCAGGCATTGTGTGCATTTCTGAATTATCGCCAAACAATTTTTCCAATGCTCCTTTTTGATCCATGATGAAGCACTGCATGTGAAAATCAATAAGCAAGGTGAACTTATCTCAATCTATAAACTATTACATGTCATGTAGTCAAAATTTCAATTTTTACGCAAAAAATGCCTAAATCAAATTGATGTGGTCAATCAAGCAAAAGGAACTTGTAGGAAATCTATCAAATAAAAACCTTAATCAAACCTGCTCTGAAATCAACCCTAGTTTAGCAAAGAAGGCACAAAACAGGCAAATAATTTTAGTAGAAATAGTCCCAAGCAATATACTAATACTATGACTGTAATATAAGGAAAATTGTTCTGGAAGCTTTCGAGCAGCACAAAAGTGCAAAAAAATAGCAACAATGAACTATAACTTCAATATGTACTCATAAGAACCTTAGTTTATTCATACGCCATGAAATAACCACTTTAATCACGAAAACTGCATACATACTACTCCTAGCAGCACCATCAAAACCTACACATCAAATAATATTAAAAATGTGAGAGAAAGTTAGTCTAAATGAAGATATAAGAATTTAAGGATTCATTTGGTAGGGCATTTTCCAGCCGGAGCTAGAGCAATCGCAGCAACAAGGCAGGAAAACAAATGCCCCTGTGCGCGTGCGACGTTTACTCCCCGCAAACCTTCACAATATCCCCAACCGCCCCGTCTCCAACCCCACCTCCCCACCTCCGTTTGCTCCCACCCCGTCATTTTCTCTTGCCCCGTCTCCCTCCGCCTTTCCAAATGAATCCTAAATTGAATGAATAAGAAAACCAACCACAAAGTTTTTTAATCTAATATATATATATATATATATATAATATAAAATTTCATTAAAAGGCAATCTTAAGTAACACAGAGTAAGCCGTGTGAAAATTGCGGTACCGATATGCTAATGTCAATCTTAGTGTTTGTGACGCAAGATGGACTCTAATAGATGCAGCTAAAATGAAATGTAAAAGATTTTAAAATTAATATCCGAAAATAAGAGTTTTGCAGTGTCGATTTTATAAGCGACGATTTTATAAGCGATTCAAATTAACGCAGAGCGAGTATTAATTTTTTGTTCCCAAACAAACCACGCTCGATTACCCACGAGGTGCTTTCTACGATATAATTATGCTAACGCATCGAAGTACCCAAACAAATATGTAAAACAACGACTGCTAATATCTAAAATATTGGTAGGGGAAAAGGAGATGAACACGATAAATTCTTTTAAACGAAGGAGATGAAGATGCTAAAACAAGAAAAATCTTTTGCGAAGGAACATTTGGTGAATGACATTGAAGATATTACGTATATGACAAGTGGGCGCTCAAGAAAGCCTTACATAATGAGGTAACTTGCTCAGTCTATCCCACAGTTCTAACATGAAGAGCAATGGTTCATGATTCTCATAATCTAAGAAATCAACAGATTGAGTGGGCACTAAAAAATCCATGGAATATGAGTCTTCCAAGGCTTGAAGCAAGACAATATATCGACTATTATAGAGATAATGATGTTTGGATTGGCAAGTAGATATACAAGCAATGCAGTTTGCTTCATAACTGCAATGCAAAATAATAATATCTTTTTTTTTCTGGTTTTGTGGTTATATTAAGGATGTACAATATCAATAATTCAAAATACTTGGAACTCGCCACATTGGAGAGCAACAAGTTGCATGCAATGCTCACTATAGAAGAAAGTTAAGAAAGGAGTAGCAGTTTCCATCAGATTATTACCATCCATGTTCCTCATGGGCAATGTTGTAATAGAAATTATCAAACATTTGGATCATAGATCCATAATCTATGAGCATTTAACTTCTTATCTCGCATTACTAGTATGAATATCAGTATATATAGTTTTTTGCTAAACCAAATTATCTCTTAAATGAGTAACTGTAAATTGTTGTTTTTTGGGGTTCAGAATTTAAGGACCATGGAATAGATGACAATTTGTCTATACAAGCAAAACACCACTAGACAGAGAAAGATGCAATAAGATACATGGACGAAATGATAGACGATGCTTTTGCTGAATTAGCACTCTGAAGCCCAACAAAAGTATTCCACATTTTTACCGCAAATCGATCTTTGAACATGGTAGAATTATACGATTTTATCTCAATAAGGTTCGTAATGACCACAATTCTAAAACAATTAAGTGGCTTTACACCTCGTTACTCTAGATTAGTAATATCATATAAAAACATGTAATATAATACTGATATAACTTATAAGAGGGGGAAAAGGAGATGAACACGCACAATTACCCAGAGCAATGGCGGAGGCAGCATAAGTCTTAGAAGTAATTACCTGGAGTTGAAGAGAAAGACGGGCACTAGAACTTCTCGTGGAAGAGCATAAACAGGGAATGATCCAATGTGCATAGCATAAACAAAGGGATTTAGTTACCGGACAAATAACGTATTTGCATTTACAATTACAATAAGTGTGAAATTTCAGTGAATTTTAGAGTAAAAATAACATTGTAAAAAACATGGAAAAACTCACAGTGGTATTCGCCAATCAGATTGGTTCGTCCCCTTGCTGTTTGCAGCCAGCGTTCAAAAAAATGAGGCAATGGAAGAAGGGATAAGACTAACTGAGTAAGGAAATGAATGAAATATCTTGAAATTGAATCCATTTCAAAATCACACAATGAAATAGCTTACCTCCCTTGATTTCACGAAACGAAGTGGTGTCCTGCTTGTCCTCGTCGTCGGCTCGTCAGCTCGCCGAGGTCTCGTCATCATCCTACACAAAGGAATTAGGTAATCAAGATGCTCGTCTTCATGGCCAACGCGCCGTCGAGGTATCGAGGAAGAAGGATGGAAGAACGGGGAAGGGCTAAAGAAGTTAGGGCAAGAAGAGTCACATTGCCGTAATCAAATCACACGGAGGGTGGAACGATTGAAGAGGTCAGGGAAACCTGAAAAAACACTTAAATATAAATATAATAATGTTTAAATAAAGGACGTAATTTATAATTTGCATAATATAAATAATTTCATTTATTTAGAACTTTTATGATTAGTAGCAAATTTTTTGGGTCATAAAATAAAAAATATAGTGTCCATCTTATTTAGGGTCACTAAATATTTTTAAAACTTTCTTTTTGTGACCAATTATATATTTTGTCACTAAAAATATGTTTTTAGTGACCAAATATTTTTTTGTCACTAAAAGAGTGTCTTTAGTGACGAACTCTATTTCATCACTAAAGAGGTGTTTTTAGTGACAAAATATATTATGTCACTAAATTTTCGTCACTAAATGTCAGTTTTCTTGTAGTGTAAGCTTACTAAACGCCACATCAGGTTTGGCGTTGAGTGAGTGGAGCTCACTAAATGCCGCGTCGAGTGGACTCGCCGACATCCCTGGCTAGTGTTTGGCGCTGAGTGAGTGAAGCTCACTCAATGCCGCGTCAGGTTTCGCGTTGAGTGAGTGGAGCTCACTCAACGCCGCGTCGAGTGGACTCGACGCTTTTGCCTTGGGTTGGTGTGTTTCCTTAGGATTATTAGTGTGGCTTTTCCCTAGGGGGGTGTTGGGTGTTCGGCTATTTTTGCTTGGATGCTGACTCGTGGATTATGGCAGGTGGTGTGGTTTTGTGGGCTCTGTAAGGGGTTAATTGTGTGTGTTGAGTTGTGACCACCACTACCTAGGCCGTGTTGGGCTGGTATGTTTAGGTGTGTGGACCCTGTAGCTGCCACCAGTTGTTTTCACCTTGGAGTGTTTTTGGGTCTGGTGGTTGGTGAGGGCTGTGCCGCCCACTCCGACCCAAGGTTTTCACCACGGCCAATAATTCACAAAGATTAGGACTGTTAGTTCCTTTCCTTTCTTATGGCTATTTCTGTTTGTATAGATATGTCTTGTTGCTGTTGTAAGTTCTTTGCTTTTGTAGAGCATGTTGCTAATGTACTCACACTTGGTGTGTTTTTTTTTCTCTTTAGATAGTGTTCTTTTTTTACTGTCATGCCTTTTCTTCTACTGATAGCATCTTGTTGCCGGGTTGGTAAACCATTCTTTATTTATTCATGAATCCAATGCTCCACTTCTTTTGATTTTATTCTTCCTGAGGTGTTCCTTCTTGGAATACACCAGGTTTAGAGTAGTAGCCGGTTGAGCGGCTAGTTTTCTTGTGGAGCTTGCTTGTGGCCTCCTGGGTAGCTGTGATTTATGTTTCTCCCCCTTATGAGGTAGTTTTCTTATTTCTATATAGACATGCATGCTGACCAGTGGGTTCGTGTCAGGTTGTTGATGCCCACTGGTGGCTTACTTGTGATGCTGGGTATGAACTGAAACTGTTATTTTTGCCTATTTGGAGGTTGTTCACTTGCTTTCTGGGAATGATTTATGCTAGGTTGCATGTTAGGTATTTTAAAACCTAAAAGCATTACTATATGTACCTCATTCACGTCATGTTTATAAAATGAAAGCACTACTTTTCCATGTAACGTAAAGGCTATTTTGATACTATATTAAATTTAGAATCGTGCATAGCATGAGTCGTCCCTTGGGGACACTTATGCACTTTTGAATATCAACTTAACCAAATTATTTTCTGCTGCGTGTAAATATACTTTTAATTGTGGACTAGCTGATCCACCGTGTCGAGGGATATGGCCTTCAAATTTAACTAGTTTTCTTTCATATTAAATTATGTTTTTCTTCAAAGAAAGGGAGTCTGGAGTTTTTCCTGAACGCGTGTAGTTATCCCCTGCACGACGTGGCATCATGGCACGTATTTTCTCTTGCTCTGATATAATTTAATTGTTGAGAAAATGTGGGTCGTGGTAGTTGGTATCAGAGGGAGGTTGCTTGATAATTGGTCGGGCAACCTTTCCCTTATAGCATTAGTGGTTTAGCGTCATATCATACACACACCGATATGTCATCAGTAAGTCTTGGCTGAAGCATGAACACTACACTCATAAGCATGAATAGAAGTATATGGAGCATATTATGTAGTATGGGATGCATAATATGTGTTTGTATATGGATCCACCATAGGCGACAACATGTGAGGATTATGTAGTATGGGATGCATAACCTCACCACATGAATGCCCATTTGCACGTTTTCCTTTTTTCGTTACATGCAATGTTATGTAGTATGGGATGCATAACATTGTCATGCGTACGATCGCTCATAACATGTATTAAGGCCTTATTTTTAGAATGCATAGCACAAGATGCATAACATAACATTGCATAAGCAGAACATGCCAAGCTAAATATTTGCATGATGACATATGTACACACATGGTTTTGAGTCAAAAGAAATACAAATTCATGCATTCATGGTCTAAGCACATGAGTTAGTATGATGGTGGTGAACCATCCTAGGTTAAGCGTAACATCATTCTTGTAAAATCCCAAAGCAAGTTAGCAGTTGAAGTTCATATTTAAGTATGCATGTCTGTACCGGGTAGTTTTGTTCAAACAGTTGGGCTAGGTATTGATTAGTGCTAATACGATTATAGGATGGCGAGGCGTCCTTCGACGAGATTGACTCCCCAATCTGAGGGTAAGTCATCTGGAGCGCAAAGCGAGGCGTTGATTGAAAGTCTGCGATAGAGTAATGAAGCCTTGTCTAGACAAGTGGTGGGTATGCATACTTAGATCCAGACTCAGTTAGCCGTTGTGGCAGGACAGCCTCTGAGAGTGCCGGACCTTGCTGTGAGCATAGCTGTTCCTATTCCTGTTACTCCCATTCCCCTGCTACCTCCTGCTGCGTTTCCCCCGGAGATGACGTTTATATCGTACTTCCAGCAGTTGGGACCTCCTACTTACAATGGAAAGGCAGACTTTATGGTTTTGGACGATTGGCTTATAGCCATCGAGGAGATGTTCTCCTATTCTAGAGTTACCCCCGATCAGAGGGTGATGATCGCCGCCTATCAGCTTAAGGGATTAGCGAAGAGTTTGTGGCTGAGAGAGAATGAGAGCTTGAAAGAGGGATGCTCTTGGGAGACCTTCAAGGAACTGTTGCTAAGGAATTTTCTATCTTATGTCAAGCGCGGCCGCCTGATGAATGATTTCCTACATTTGAAGTAGAGGAAGCTCACAGTGAGTGAGTACGAGATCGAGTTCAGCAAACTGATTCGGTTTGCCCCCGGCTTGGTAAGCTCTGAGGCGGATCGAGTTAAGCGTTTTCTTGGTGGCCTAAGAAGTGATGTCCAGCAGTTAACAAGTGCTTACGGATCAACGAGCTATGCTAGAGTGGTGGAATCTGCCTTGAAAGTTGAGACATTTGAGAATTCAAAGGAAAGAGGGCATCAAATGAGAAAAGATAAGAGGAAATCGGATGAAGGAAAGAGCCCTCAGGTACCCGATGCTGCCTCAAGAAAGAAGAGCAAGGAGGTTTGTAGCTTCTATGGCCGGTAAGGCCACCCCTTTGAAAAGTGTTTCAAAAGGTTAGGAGCTCATAAGAAGGAGCAAGTGCATGAAATTCAAGGTGCTCCCAGAAAATATTTATTTTGTTCTGCATGTAAGCGACCAGGGCATGATGTTGCCCATTGCTGGGGAAAGGATAAGATTAAGGCAAGAAATTGTTTTCTATGCGGTCAAGAAGGGCACATCAAGGCTCAGTGCCCACATCTCCAGCCTGTGTTGTAGCCAGTATCGCTCCAGGCATTTCCACTGCCTCTACGATTGGATAAAGGCAAGGGAAAGATGAATATGATTTCTTCGGAGGAAGCACAGACCTCGACTCAGGTCATTTCGGGTTAGATTACTCCCTAGCCTGAATGTTTTATTTCTAGTATAGTTTTAGCAGTTGCTTCTCTTAGTTGCGTATGCTATCTTATAGGAAGATTTAAGGTGAGGAACCGCTGGGCGCGTGTTCTCTTTGACTCTGGCGCTACCCACACATTTGTGGCTAGAGCCATTGTGGAGCGCTATGGTTTGGGTCTATAGCAAGTTAGTGATGCCTTTTGCGTTAGGTTTCCTTCCGGTGATTCTGTGGTTTCAGATCAGGGCATTCAGGATTATCCGATTTTGTTTGGGGATTTTCTAGTGAAGGCAGATTTGAAGGTGATAGACCTGGAAGACTTTGATGTTATCCTAGGCATGGATTGGTTGTCCAGGTATGATGCAGTTATCCAGTGCAAGGGCAAGCGCTTGGACTTCATAAAGGACGACGATCAGCCTGGGAGTGTTTTTTGTGATCCGCTCCAGAATTCTCCAGTCATTTCTGCGGTACATGTTCGGAAGCTGCTTGGTTCCGGCTGCTTTGTCTATTTGGTCTCAGTTGTGGGGACTGTTGTTAGTGTACCGTGCTTGGGGGAGATTCATGTGGTATATGACTTTTCTGATGTGTTTCCTTATGATCTTCCTGGTCTTCCGCCTGATCGAGATGTTGAGTTTGTTATAGATTTGGAGCCAAGTATGCATCCTATTGCGAAGGCGCCGTACCGGATGGCCCCGCAAGAGCTGGAAGAGTTGTGTGTCCAGCTGGATGAGTTTCTAGAGAAAGGTTTTATTATACCGAGCTCATCTCCTTAGGGTGCTCCTGTTCTATTTGTAAAGAAAAAAGACGGAACGATGAGGCTTTGCATCGACTATAGAGAGTCGAATTAGATTACTATTAAGAACAGGTATCCCCTGCCAAGGATTGACAATTTGTTTGATCAGTTGCGTGGTAGCGTGGTGTTTTATAAGATTGATCTTCGTTCTAGCTACCATCAGCTCAGGATCCATGAGTCAGATATTCCACAGACTGCTTTTCAATCGAGGCATGGGCATTTTGAATTTCTGGTTATGTCATTTGGTTTGACCAACGCGCCCTTGACCATTATGGATATGATGAACCGAGTGTTCAAGGACTTCCTGGATAAGTTTGTGGTCGTGTTTATCGACGATGTTCTGATCTATTCTCGCAATGTTAAGGAGCATGACTAGCATCTGCGTTTGGTTTTATCTGCTTTGAGGGACCATAAGCTATTCGCCAAATTGAGAAAGCATGAGTTTTGGTTGCCTCAGGTTTAATTTCTGGGCCATGTGGTGAATAAGATTGGGATTTCAGTTGACCCGGAAAAGATTGCTGCTGTGATTGATTGGAGTAGGTCGGGCACACCCAAGGAGATTAGGAGCTTCTTGGGGTTTGCCTGCTACTAAAGGATATTTGTGGAGGGTTTTTCTACCCTAGCTGCACCTTTGACTAGATTGACTCAGAAGAATGCGGCTTTTGTTTAAAGAGAGAAGTGCAAGGAAGCCTTCCTAGAGCTCAAGAATAGATTATGCACTGCTCCCATTTTGACCCTGCTCACAGAAGGCATGGATTATGATGTTTATGTAGATGCATCACATGTTGGGCTTGGATGTTTGTTGATGCAAGTCGGGAAAGTGATTGCATACGGGTCGAGGTAACTGAAAACTCATGAGAGGAATTACCCTACACATGATTTAGAGTTTGCAGCCGTGATTTATGCGCTGAAGTTGTGGAGGCATCTGCTTTATGGCGCACAGTGCAAGATTTTTACTGATCACAAGAGTTTAAAGTACGTCTTCACCAAGAAGGAATTAAATCTGCTCCAACGGCGATGGTTGGAGTATGTTGCCGACTACAATGTTGAGATCCAGTACCTTCCGAGCAAGGCTAATGTGGTGGCTGATGCCCTAAGTCGGAAGACGGGGAAGATTTTTAATCTCTCCGTCGAGCTAGTAGTGGAAGAATTACTTTTGATGGATATTTCTTTGGGGAGCTGCGACTTACAGAGTAGTTTGGTTGTGGCAGAGCCTTCTTGGATTGCACTTACGAGGTTACATCAGAAAGATGATCCAGATCTACTGCATTTATATCTTAGAGCTGAGAAAGGGGATTTACCGGATTTCTCGATTGATGATACGGGTACTTTTAAGTACCGTGGCAGATTTTGTATCCCCGCCGTTATGGATATTCGGGTTATGTTGTGCTGAGAGGTGCATAGTTCTAGTGTTGCCTACCATCCAGTATCTACCAAGATGTATCATGACTTAAAGCAAATTGCCCGGTGGTATGGGATGAAGGGAGACATAGCCAGGTTTGTTTCTGAGTGCTATACTTGCAAGCATGTTAAGGCCTATCATGGAAGGCCTGGTGGCAAGTTGACTCCGTTGGAGATTCCGACTTGGAAGTGGGAGAGCATTTCAATTGATTTCATCTTGGGTTTACCGAGATCTCCTAGAAGTTATGATTCAGTTTGGGTGATTGTGGACAGATTAACAAAGTGTGCTCATTTCGTACCTTATAAGATCGACTATCCGATGAAGAAAATAGCTGAGCTGTATTTGAATGAAGTCATCCGATTGCATGGTGTTCCAGTCAGCATTATTTCAGACTGAGACTCCCGGTTTACATCTCGCTTCTGGAAGAGTTTGCAAGAAGGTTTGGGTACGGATTTGAGATATTCTACCGCATACCACCCGCAGACCAATGGTCAGACAGAGCGACTTAATCGGATAGTGGATAACATGATCAGATGCTATATTTTAGACAACAGAGGAGCGTAGGATGAGCGTTTGTGGCTTATGGAGTTTGCTTATAATAATAGTTATCAAGAAAGCTTGCAAATGGCTCCCTTTGATGCTTTGTATGGGAGGTACTGCAGGACTCCCTTATTTTGGGCTAAGGTTGGCGAGAGACCTTTGTTGGGTCCAGATGCGCTCGAAGAGATAGAAACTGTTGTGAAGCTGATACGGGAGAAGCATCGGATAGCCCAGGAGCGATATGAGAAGAACGCCAACCGGCGTAGATCTGATTTGGTGTTTGCTCTGGGGGACTTAGTATTTCTAAAGGTTTCCCCGATGATTGGAATCAAGAGGTTTGGCAAGAATCGGAAGTTGGACCCGAGGTTTGTAGGGCCGTTTAAGATTGTTGAGAGGATTGGGGTGGCAGATTATAGGCTTGACTTGCCCTCAAATTTTCCTGGCATGCACGATGTTTTTCACGTTAGCCAGCTGCGGAAATGTGTGCAGAGTGACAGGTAGGTTTTGGATTCTGTGCCATAATTGGAGCCAAATATTTCTTATGTGGAGATGCCTGTCCGCATTCTGGAGGCTGAGGATCGCGTGTTGCGGAGGAAAACAATTCCTATGGTTAAAGTATTGTGGAGAAATCAGGGTTTGGAAAGCACGACTTGGGAGCTAGAGTTAGCGATGAGGAAGGCCTACCCTCATCTGTTTCCCTGACTTGTGCCTGGTATGTTTTGTGCTCTCTTTTATATAGTTTTTGCTTGGCTATTTATTCTTCCTTCTTGATAAAAGTGTTGAGTGTTAAGTTTCTAGGCGAAACTTTCTTTTCGGGGGAGTGGCTATAACGCCCCCGGTTTTTCTGTATTTGTTTGATCGTTGTTTGGCGTTACGATGACGCATTTTTGGCTCTTTTGCCATTGTTGGAGCGTGGTCTTAGCTCTTTAGGTTCCTTGAGTGGCCTATTTGTAGCCTGTTTGCAAGATTCCCTAGCTAGCTGGAGTCTGTTTTGGTGACTCGGCTGAGCCTCTCAGGGAATGCTTGTACTTTGGCTTGGGGGGTGTTAGCCTGAGTGTTTGATCATCAGGTGTTGCTTTTGACTTCGTCGTTATTTTCGTAGCTTGGGTGTTTAGCTATGGTGCGAGTTTCGTCGAATTCTGATATCATTTGTTTTCGTGTCGTTTCAACGTTTGTTAAGTTAGCTGGTAGTGTGTTACCAGGTTGTTGCCTTTGCCGTGCATAGCTTTGTGTGGTCGAGCTTGGTAAGGCTTGTGCCTTATTTTAGGCTAAATTTGTTTAGCTGACTTTATATATGTATATATATAGATGTTTGTATGTTTGGCTGGTTGTTACCTATTCAAGTTTATATTAGTGCAGGTAAGCTATCATATATGTATATATGAATTAAATTGTGTGTTGTATATATATCTATATGCATATAAGTAAGCTGGTTTATATATGTTTATATATATATGTGTATATTTTAAAAAAAAAAAGTTTGTTGGTGGCTGAATCTCCCTATTCAGTAAGTGGCCGAGTTTTTTTCTAGTGTTGTATTATATTATTAGCTTATTTGAGTGAGTGGGAGGGGGTATAAATAGGGCCAGCTGGATTCTCCTCCACATTTCTCTATTTCAAAGCCAGAACTTAGCTTCCAGCGGAAGAAATCGGGAGGCGGAGGTGCTGTAGCTCCGGCCAGCGGTTGCTGGAATTTTAGAGCAGTTTTCTATCGGGTAAGATCAGATTTGGCTTGCTCTCGTCAAGATCTTTCTTCCTAGGTAAGTTATGCTAGTTTTAGGGTTGTTTCTAGGAGTTAGGGTTTTCGGGTTCTCTTCTTCTCTTAAAAGCTAAGTTTTTGACCCATAGGTGGTCGATCTTGCCGCCAAAGCCAGATTTCTTGTTGCAGCTGCTGCATCTTGGCGGTGAGGTAAGTGGCTCCTTTCCCTTGTCAATTTGACCCCTTTTTACTTTGTTAATTTGCTGTAATTAGCTCTATTTTTGCTTCTAGGAGATAGTTCAGCAGTGTTTCTTTACTTCAGTCATGTCCAGTTCAGGTTGTCTAAGAATTTGGGTAATCTCTCCCTCTTTATTCTCGGTTTGGTGTCTAGTTGGTAGTTGGAGATAGGGTATGGCCGTATTTAGTTGTAGTATAAGTCAGATAGCTGCTGTGGCCAGGTAGAAAGGGTAGGAGAGAGAGTTGGAATTAAATTTCCAACTCTCTGTTTCCAAGCATTGAGTGATCTTAGGCAGAGGTTTTAGTTTTTAAAATTCAAATTTATTCTAAGTCAAAAGGGTTGAGTGAGTGCACCTCACTCAACGTCTTGGTTGTTAGGCTTTTTGGCGTTGAGTGTGGTGAACTCACTCAACGCAGAAGTTAGTTTCTACGGGTAAGTAGAAAAGTGTTGACAGCATTGAGTTAGTCGAGCTCACTCAACTCCGTCATCCAGCAAATGTTTTGTGGAAAGTAATTTTGCGTTGAGTGAGTGGAGCTCATTCAATGCCGCGTCGAGTGGACTCGACGCCATCCCTGGCCAGTGTTTGGTGCTGAGTGAGTGAAGCTCACTCAACGCCGCGTCAAGTTTTGCATTGAGTGAGTGGAGCTCACTCAACGCCGCGTCGAGTGGACTCGACGCCGTCCCTGGCTAGTGTTTGGCGCTGAGTGAGTGAAGCTCACTCAACGCTTCTTCAGGTTTGGCGTTGAGTGAGTGGAGCTCACTCAACGTCGCGTCGAGTGGACTCGACGCTTTTGCCTTGGTTTGGTGTGTTTCCTTAGGATTGTTAGTGTGGCTTTTCCCTAGAAGGTGTTGGGTGTTCGGCTACTTTTGCTTGGATGCCGACTCGTGGATTATGGCAGGTAGTGTGGTTTTGTTGGCTCTGTAAGGGGTGAATTGTGTGTGTTGAGCTTTGGCCACCACCACCTAGGCCGTGTTGGGCTGGTATGGTTAGGTGTGTGGACCTTATAGCTACCACCGGTTGTTTTCACCCTTGAGTGCTTTTGGGTCTGGTTGTTAGTGAGGGCTGTGCCGCCCACTCCGACCCAAGGTTTTCACCACGGCCAATAATTCACAAAGAATAGGAATGTTAGTTCCTTTCCTTTTTTATGGCTATTTCTGTTGGAATAGATATGTATTGTTGCTACTGCAGGTTCTTAGCTTTTGCAGAGCATGCTGCTAATGTACTCACACTTGGTGTGTTTTTTTGCTCTTTAGACAATGTTCTTTTCTTACTGTCATGCCTTTTCTTCTACTGATAGCATCTTTTTGTCGGGTTGTTAAACCCTTCTTTATTTATTCATGAATATTATGCTCCACTTCTTTTGATTTTATTCTTGTTGAGGTGTTCTTTCTTTGAATTCCTCAGGTTCAGAGTAGTAGTCGGTTGAGCAGCTAGTTTTCTTGTGGAGTTTGCTTGTGGCCTCCTGGGCAGCTGGGATTTTTGTTCCTCCCCATTGTGGTAGTTTTCTTCTTTCTGTATAGACATGCATGCTCACCAGTGGGTTCGTGTCAGGTTGTTGACGCCCACTGGTGGCTTACTTGTGATGCTGGGTATGAACTGAAACTGTTATTTTTGCCTATTTCGAGGTTGTTCACTTGCTTTCTGTGAATGATTAATGCTAGGTTGCATGTTAGGCATTTTAAACCCTAAAAGCATTACTATATGCACCTCATGCACGTCATGTTTATAAAACTAAAGCACTACTTTCCCAAGTAACGTAAAGGCTATTTTGATACTATATTAAATTTAGAGTCGTACATACCATGAGTCGTCCCTTGGGGACACTTATGCTCTTTTGAATATCAACTTAACCAAAGTATTTTTCGCTGCGTATAAATATACTTTTAATTGTGGACTAGCAGATCCACCGTGCCGAGGGATACGACCATCAAATTTAATTAGTTTTGTTTCATATTAAATTATGTTTTTCTTCAAATACAAGGAGTCTGGAGTTTTGCCTGAACGTGTGAAGTTATCCCCTACACGACATGGCATCATGACACGTATTTTTCTTGCTCTGATATGATTTAATTGTTGAGAAAATGTGGGTCATGACAATAAAGGGTTATCAAAGTAAGGGAAAAATGCGTGCCATGAGGCCACGTCGGCAGGGGATAACTGCGGACGCTCAGGCAAAACTCCTACTTAACCATGAAGGCAAATTCTTTAAGTTATTTAGAGGTAAAATCAGTTTAAGTATAGTAGTTAGCCATATCTCTCGGCTTAGTGGCTCATCTAGTCCACAAGAAAAGTAGTTAAATGCTGTGGAAAATACTTCTTTTATTAGATTAGGGATTCTAAAAGAGCTTGGGGGTTCCCACAGGACACCTCAAGGTATGCAAGTTCTAAGTTTATAGTAGAAATAAGGGTAGATTTTTACGGTCGTTAAATATAGTGATTTATCATTTTAAAAACATGCAATGCATGAGGTAAAAATTGTATTTTTTATACTCGAAAATACCTACCATGTAATCCTAACATAAAACATCCAAGAATGCAAGTAATCCAATACACGGAAAGAAAACTAGGAAGCTAGCAAGTATCCAAAAACAACAATTCTGTTGGCGTTAACAAACTGTCACGAACCCACAAATAGGTAAAGTATGTCTGAACTAGCAAAACAACTAAAATAACAGACTACCTCGCTATGGCGAGGCAAAAACCACAGTCCAACTCTGCTTCCCAAGAACTCCAAAACCAGCACCGCAATCAGCTACAGCTCTGAACCTGAGGCATTCCAAAGACAGAACACCTCAGCAAGAAAGCAAGAGAGATGACAAAAGTAGTCCACAAGTAAACAAAGTCAAGGTTTACCAACCCAAGACCAAAAGAAAGTTACTTAAATAATGTACAACAGTAAGATAACATGGTAAAAAGACAACACTTACATGAAGCATCACGTAAAACGAGAGTGCCCCAAAAGCACAAGACTATAAGGGTAAAAAGGTCGAGATTAAACCATCAGGAAAGAAACAAACCCCTTTTAGCCACCTGTGGTCAACTCCACTAAAACCAAAACAACACGAGCGAGGTGGTCAACACATCCGGACACATCCCCAAAGACAATTTATCCGTCTAAATGTGGGGAAGATTGGACACTCCGCCACTCACCGCAAATGCCCAAAACCCGGTCGAGCCCCACAAAGTACTAATTGGGGGAACAAACATCGCGGCGGTGGGTTCATCCATAAAAATGCCTGCAACAAAGAAAAACCAAGAAGTTACACCCCGTAACGACCCGGTTTTAGAGCTCAGGGGCACACCATAACCCATCCTTTGCCTGGCGGCTTGTCTCGCCCCCACGACATCGCCACGAAGAAAACCATGATATAAATCTCAAGACAACAATGGCACATCGGATTCTACTAAACAATTCTAGATTGAAATGGTTGATCAACCTTTAGGAAGAATTTACGATCCTAAATAATCTCTGACGCGTTCTACAAGAAAGTTGAGGAATGACTATAAGAATGAGATATAACCACACCCACAAAATATACAACACTAAATAGGGCTGGATAGTAGAATCAAGAACGTGAACATCATAGATAGAACAGACAGAAGATCTAACAGCACTAAAATGAGCAATTAACTTAATAATCATGATAATCGTAAACTAGAAATTCCTACTAATCGGGGTAAAGAAGGGAAGAGGAGGAAACCATCACCTTCCTTGAGTTTTACCAGAAAATTCTCCTAATCACTCCTCGACGTATATCGGGGTAAAACGAGACAAAGGAAGTCGAAATCTAACGAGAATGGTCAAAAAAATAAAAATTTAGGGAAAGAAACCCTAGTGAGAAACTCTGAAGGAAAGGGGAAGATAATACAACGATGGCGCAGCTCTCGTCGAGAGCTTTCCGTATCTATATTCGGTTGAAGATTTCGAGCGCTGGAGCACCGTCGGCGGCCACTAGAAGAATCACGAACGGTCAACCTCTCTCTCTTGCCCACTCCGCTCTAGTTTGGGAGAAGAACAGGGATTCGATCTAATAAAGGAGAAGAAAAATCAGAAGTAGGTATATATATAATTAGGGTCAAATCAGGATAACCGCACTTAAGAAAAGAATTGGGGTCGGCTGAACCGGGCTTCTTGAAAAGAAAGAAGGGATTACTCGAGTACTGGAAGGACTACTCGAGTACTACAAAGCTAATCGAGTACAAGGGAAGACTACTCAAGTACCGAAAGAAAATTACTCGAGTACTAAGGGCGGACTACTCGAGTACTGCAAGGGACTTCTCGAGTACTAAAAGAAAGGCTTCTCGAGAACCATACCGGACTACTCGAGTACTACAAAAAGCTTCTCGAGAACAGGGGAACTTCTCGAGAATAACTGAGAAATTCTCGAGTTTAGCCGGGGCATTACTCGAGTACAAGGAAGGGCCTCTCGATAACTAGAAGCATTTCTCGAGAGCCAGAGAAATTTACTCGAGTACACAAAGAGACTTCTCGAGAAGAGGCCGTGGATCACTCGAGAATAAGGATAACACTTCTCGGGAATAAAGAGCTTTCTCGAGAACAAAGCCGATCTCTAAAATAAGGAAGAAGAACAATCCCGATCGTCGAACTCAGTTTGAAATTCATCGAACGCAAAGACCGTTCGACGAAATCAGGTCGAACATCGTCAAACGCTCAAGGTCGACGAAAAATTTAACCCTACAGGGAGGTTCTCGAGAATCAACATGAGGGCTAACCAGAAATAGAATAAGACATATAGCTTGCATAAGATCAACAGTAAAAAATCATAATTAAATATTGGAGCAAGAGATATGGGTTCAAAACAGAGGCCCAAACGCGCGTTGAATTAAACGAATTAAACAGTGAAGACAACCCTAGAATCTGGCATACCATTCTTGAGACACTATATCAAAAAAAAGAAATCACCACAAGGGTCCAAACACGCGCCGAGAATCCAAAATGCTCGGATTGTAACAAAACTGGACAAGTCCAAGGCCTCAAAAGCTCATCCTTAACCTCAAGGAAAACATTCAATCTCATCAGAATCCCAAAATCTTGTCAAATAGACCCAACGGACGCAAAAATGCACAAACGGTGCAGCGCGATATTAAAACAAAAAAAGTAATACCCTGACGTTGTAATCATGACGTCGACAAACCAAATAATTACATCAGAAAATCAGGGGAGTTACAGTAATGCCCCAACTACACAGGTGTATCCCTACTTCGTATACCCCTAAGTCCTGATTTTCGGCGCCGCAAAATGACTTTGCCAAGCCACCTTCACGATGCAGCTTACATGCCCCTTTTACACGGGCGTGTCCTTTGGAGTGTAACCCACCTTCCGCACAAATCACTGTCCCCCTGTATTTTCATCAACCAAAGTCAATAAAGCTTACACGCCCCTCTACACGGGCATGTAAAGGGGCATGTACTTCCCAGAAAATTTCTTTTAAATTCCAGCAAGCTCCATGTGCTCGGAGACGAGATCAAGGAAGATTAGTTGAGTTTGAGTTGTGAGTTTATGTGTTTTTACTTGTTTTATTCATGTTTATGTTCTCGATTTCTCTCTTTCTCTGTCACTTTAAGTTTGTCCTATTCTACTTCTCATGCCACTATTGTATTAATCTTGTAATGTCTTTTAGTAGTATGGGATTAGTACGTAACTAGTCTTTATTTCATGTAATTATAATCTTTATTTCAACTTGTAACCCCACCCCCTTTTTAGTAATAAAAGTTTCTCTCTTTCTCTTTCTTTCTTTATTTACTTTTTCATGAATTTCTACACCTATCTTTCTCTTACCCTTCCCCCATGAGTATCTAAATCCTCATTAAAACTCGATCGTGATGATCTGAGGATGAGTTGATCAAGTTATGATGATTTAACTTTATTTCTCTTCTAAAATGTATTGGCTTTCGATTTAATCGTGATTTAAATTAGTGGGATTATATTATCGATATATAGTCTCCACTTAGGTTTTCATTCTTAGCTAGTCAAGAGGCTCATAGTTTGAATTGATCACCCAAGAGTTAAGAGAGTTGAACACACATCTCGAGAGAGAATGACGTAAATCTCTTGGATTGGAGTCAAATCCAATAGCAGGGTTCACCACTTATGGCGATATTTAGGCATTCGAATACGGGACGAGAGTTCGGTCAAATCTTCCTAAACTCAGTTGGGCACTTTTTCAAGAGGAGGGCGTTCAAGCTTCAGGAACCCCCGCGGTCTAGTTGTCTTTTACTTTATTAAGATTTAGTTTATTATTCCATTTTGATTAGCTTATGCTGAAGCGCTCCTTTAGTTAAGTTCAACAAACCAAAAATCATTTGAGAAAATAATAGTAATTTCTCAAAGTAGAAGTAATCAATCTGCCTTGGGAAATACAACCTTGATATTGAACTTAAATATCCAATACTTTAAACGATAAGGTACACTTTCATTTATCAGATATAGAATTGAAGAAGATTATCAACCTCATTTTCATCGTATCTTTTCCAACCCCTCTTTTTCTCTCAACACCAATTATATTATTTCTCTATCAAGTTTTTGGCACTGTTGTCGGGGAGTTTAGTTTTGATATTTGAAACGAGGATAGCTATTTATTTTATCGCTTCTTTTTTATTTTTTTTCTCTTTTTATTTTCCCGTGATCTCTCACCCAATTTAACTATTCTCTTTCTCTACCCCCATTTTTCTTAGTTTTCTTTTTCAAATTCATTTTTATTAAGTAAAGGTTGTGTTATTTTCTTTTTCAGAAAAAAGATGTTGTCTGATTTGGCCGTTAAGGTTGTCGAGCTCCAAAATCAATTAAATCTTTTGGAAGCTGCATGAAAGTGCCAAATTTTTTGTCATTATTGTGGTCCTACTCATCAAAGTGAGGCTTGTTATCCTTATTATTATTATCAAAAAATTTCTTATGGAAACAATTTGATAACAATTATTCTCACTTTAGTGATACTTCTTTTTTAAATTATCATGAAAATAATTTTTCAGATTTTACTAATTTTTCCAATTTTTATGAAAATAATTTTTCAAACTTTAACGAGAAAAATATTTTTGATTTAAATAATTTTTCTTCCAACTCGAATGTTGATTTTTCTTGTTTGCAAGATCACCCGAAAAAAATTTTGAGTAATGAGAATAGTTATTTAGATCTGATTCATTGCTCTTATTCCGCACCGCAAACTGCGCCTTCTAATTTTGGGGAATTTTTGCAAGATCACTTTCTTTCTCCTCAATAAAATTTAGAAACTTTTAATTCTTGTCCTAATGATTTTTCTCCATCTTCAGATAATTTAGCTATTGAGGTACATGAATCTTCATATACCTCTTTACTTTCTTACACCAAAGATGAAGAAAAACTATTACTTCAAGAATTTATTCATTATTTGGACGCACTGGGTGAAATAGAAGAAGAATGTGTTTCTTCCCCTAATTCTCCTGATTTTTCTCCTCTACTTCATGAATTTTCATGCATATCCTATAAATTTTTAGGAATTCAAATTCATGAAAATTTTGCGTCCAATAATTTTAATTTAAATAAATTTTCAGATAATAATGTTATTTTCAAAAATAAACAACTCGAGCTTATCCAAATAGTTACGCAAGAACCTCCTCCTTGCGAAAATTTTTCTGACACTTTTATTTTTTATTTTTCTTTGACTAATAATTTTCATATAGATGATGGGCCATTGCAATCGAACTTCATCAAAGTTCCATTTGTCGCTCATCTACAAAAATTTAAATCACCTCAGGTATGTATAGGTGATTTGGATTTACATTTTCAAGCCGATTTCCACCAAAAGAAAAGACAAAAATCAAGCGGAGGAGTAGTCGAATGACCGACTTCAGCACATTCGCTAAAATATGAATTAAAGGAGTTGCCCGTTAATTTTAAATTTTATTCCCCTTTTTCCTAACACTAACTGTCTAGCTTAAAGACGGGAAAAAGAAAAGCGATCTTGGGAGGCACCCCTTGTTTTTCTTTTTAATATCTTGGCTTTTTTCTATGCATTTTTCTTTTAATTTGTTTCTTCCCCCTCTTACTTGGCTTATAAATATTGGGGACAATATTTATTTTTAAGTATGGGAGTGAGAACTATTATTGTTGTTTTTTATTCAAAAAAACCATGAAAAATCTTTGAAAATACAAAAAACTTTATGAAACTTAAACTTTAAATTTCTTTGAAAGGGCCGTATTGGGCTTTCATCCCATAAAACCGTCTAGTACCTTGTGAACCCATCATTGGGTAGCACACAGGAAGTCCAAGTATTAAAAAAATGAAAGAAATAAACCTCTACTTAATTTTTTTTTATTTTCATAAATTTATTTTGAGATTATTTATAAGAATTTTTATAATTTTTGATGTGCTACTCTTTTAATTCAACATAATTAGTTAGATTTAATTCTTAGGAGATTTTATTTTAAGAAATATCTTATGAAATAAATCTATTTAGAGTAATTTCTTTTGCACTTTTTCTCTTTTTATTCAAATTAGATTTAATTTTGATGTATCCTGCTTAACAATCTTTAGATCTCAATAATATTCACCTTATTTTTTAAGATTCTTTGGAAAGTTTAATTTACTATAGTTGCACTCTGAGATTTTAATTTAATCTAAATATTGCCTAGCCTTTCCCTGGTTTTTAATTTTTTTCTTATATCATATGTCATGGGGATAAGAGGATAAAATTCATTATTCATTAGTAAACATATGCAATTTTCTTTTTATTGTTAGATCATATGTCATGGGAATCAAACATTTCTTGGTACATATATGCAACCCCCAGAAATAAAAGATGGAGTAAGAGGATAAAATTCATTACTCCCAAATATTTTAGTCTTTTTGGTGAAGAGAGAATATATATATATATATATATATATATATATTTGTTCATATATCATGGAAAATGAGAAGATAAAATACATCATTTTTTTGGTAAACATATGTCAATATCAATAAAAAAAGAAAAAAAATGTGGGGTGAGAGGATAAAATTCATCACCTCCAATCAAAAACCTCTTCACTTTCTTTGTTTCAAAACCCTATGAAAATTGCTTTAGAATTAAATTAAAATACCAAGAAAACATAAGTAGTAGTTTAAAATTTTCTTTTAAGTCTCTTTTTGGTTAAGGCTGTTAATAATTTTAATCTAATTTTGTTGCTAATTACTCAATATTGAATGCTAATTAATTTATTTGAGAAATCTTTGCTAAATATTTCTCACTTCTCATTTTATTTCATAATTTAGTTCTTAATTTTTGAATTCCTTAAATTTATTTTTAAACTTTCTTTTGATTTTAAAAAAATTTTAGTTTAATTAAAAATTATATTAACATCTTAAAAATATTTCTCATAGTTTTGTCCTGGAATAGCAAAAATTTAAGTATGGGGGAATTTGATGAAATTATTTTAGCATAAATTTCTTGGATAAATCCATATATTTTTTTGTTTAAAAATATATATATTATGAATTTTGAGCCTATAATTAGTTTTTTTTATCAAAATTGTTCTAACTTACTTTATTGTCTATTTTTTAGGTTTTGGGCACTTTTTGGTCATTTTCCATTTTATACGCCCTTTGGTTATGACCGTGTACCACTTATACGGGCGTGTACCTTAGGTGTGTAATCCAAGCTCGATAAAAATGCAGTCAGGAGTCTAGATCCCGTAAAATACAACCTACACGCCCTAAGTCATGGCCATCTACCAGTTATACGGGCATGTAACCCAAGCAGAATGAAGACATGGTCCAAAGTCTAGATCTAGAAAAATCCAGCTTAAATGCCCTAGGTCACGACCGTGTACCTTCTACACGGCGTGTACCTGGGGTTGTGTCCTTCCAAGTCAGCCTTTTTTGCACCTCAGTGCGACTTTTGCCACTCATCGTCCCTCCATAACTTACAAGCCCCAACTACACGAGCATGTGTCTGGGCCGTGTACCCCAAAGTTCCGATTTTCAACGTCGTAACACTACTTTGTTGAGCTGCCATCACGTCGTAGCTTACACGCCCCCTCTACACGGGCGTGTACATGGGGTGTGTAACTCACCTTCCGCGCCAGTTACTGTCCCGACGAATTTTTATCAGCTGAAGCCAACAAAGCTTGCACGCCCCCCTCAACATGGGCGTGTAAGGGGGCGTGTACTTCCCATAAAATATCCTATAAATTCCAGCAAGATCCAAGTGCTCCGAGATGAGATCAAGGCAGATTAGTTGAGTTTGAGCTGTGAGTTTATGTGTTTTCACTTGTTTTGTTCGTGTTTATGTTCTCGATTTCTCTCTTTCTCTCTCACTTTAAGTTTGTCCTATTCTACTTTTCATGCTATTGTTATATTAAGCTTGTAATGTCTTTTATTAGTATAGAATTAGTACGTAGCTAGTCTTTATTTCATGCAATTATAATCTTTATTCAAGTTATAACCCCCTTTATTTTAGTGATAAAAGTTTCTCTCTTTCTCTTTCTTTATTTAGTTTTTCATGAATTTCTACCACCTATCTTTCTCTTAACCTTCCACCATGAGTAACTAAATCCTCTTTAGTACTCGATCATGATGATCTAAGGATGAGTTGATCAAATTATGATGAATTAACATTCTTTCTCTTCTTAAATGTATTGGCCTTCGATTTTCTCTTGATTTAAAATTACTGGGATTTTATTATCGATATATAGTCTCCACTTAGGTTTTCATTCTTAGCTAGCCGAGAGGTTCATAGTTTGAATTGATCACCCAAGAGTAAAGAGAGTTGAACGCATCTCACTCAAGAGAATGACATAAATCCCCCAGATTGGATTCAAATCTGTTTGGTTTTGCTATAGATCACAATAGTTGTGCGCAGCAGAATTCGGAATAAGAAAACCCAAAATAAATATGGATCTTGCGTGAACATTATCAAGAAGTAACATTGTTTTAAATAAAATTATACCTTTGAGGGATTGAGTCAGTACTCAACCAAGGTGCTCCGAAGAAGTCCAACGAACGCTAACGTCTTGAGTTCCGAGCGTAGAATAGTGTCCACGCCTCTATGGATATCCACACGAGTACGGAGAACCCTTAGACTCTTATCACACAAGATCTAGGTTGGAAGAATGGATGCCCTCAATGTCCCCATATTTTGCTAGAACCATTAAAGGAGAGGTGGAGGTGACAAAGTCAATGCTTTGGAATGATTTTCGGTGATAGAAATAAGTCAGGTGTTCGACGGTGAGAAGTAGCGTCGCGACCTAGCAGAATAGTTGCGTCGGGAAGATGATCGCCTCGCTCGATTAGTTCAGAAGAAAATCACGTGTCTCTATCAGTTTACTGTTTACATCATAAAAAAAAGTAGACCAAAACTTCTGATACCTACAGACCACGCCATAACGGACTTAAAGGAAATAAATCATAGGAAACAGAATTCATCATATATATACGGCAATATTCGACGAATCAAGAACCATTTGTCGAAACAACACATATATACTCGATGAATCGAGATAAGGCAAACCATCCAAGCAATAAGGCGATATATGATGAATCGAAATCTAAATCATCGAAACTATCATGATGATACTCGACGAACCAAGTCTATTTCGTCGAGATATCATTACGATACTCGACGAACCAAGTTTAATTCGTCAAGATATCATTATGATACTCGATAAATTCAAATAGACTCATTGATATATGATGTGTAACATCCCTCAGACTTCTAGACCCCTAGGATGGTTTTGTCATGACTGGGTCATGACAAAATCCTGGGATGCATTAAAGGGTTTGGGTGAACATGGGAATTAGGGTGTGAACCACCTTGGTCTGCAAATAGTAGAATTACAAACACTAGCTTAGGGTTGACCCTAGGGCTTCAACATAACTCCATGACCCCACCACAACATCTCTAACACATTAGAGGGTCCATTAGAGCCATAGATACCCATTGGAGTCAATAAAGAGGCAAAGTTGACCACGGTCAATCTTAAGCCTAAGAAAGTCAACTTAGCTCAATTTGGGTAATTTGACCACCTAAGTGTCAAATGACCTCACCCTTTGTCTCTTGGCATCATGAAGGACCCAATGGACCCAAAAGCCCCATGCCTAAGTCACTCAAGTTGCTAATTTGGACAAACTTAACTTATAGCCCAATTTGGTCAATTTGGTCTAACCTTGCCCAATCCAAGTGGGCTAAGCCAAAACTAGTGTGGCCCATTGGTCTAGGAGGTGGAGAGTCACCTTTGGGGCCACCAATTTTAGAGATTGGTGACTAGGAGAGAGAGAATGGGAGTTTCCCCAAATCTGGAGGAGAGAAAAAATTAGGGATTAATGGCCATCATGGCCATGGAGGCTCCATAACCCCCACTTTTATGGGGCTTTTACTCCTATGAGGGAGAGGAGAAGCTTTGAGGAGTTGGCCAACCATTTGGGTGGCTCAGCCCCCAATTTGGCTGAAACCGAAAAGCTGGGTTTATGGCCATTAATGGAGTTTTGCAAATTGGGGAGTTACAAGCCTCCTCTCCCAAATTCCTTCTTTAAGGACCATCACCAGGTCAAGGTCAAGCGTTTCCCCTGATTCCTTTTCAATTCCATTGTGGTTGGTGTAGAAGTTGTAGAGGAGCCAAAGCTTGGTGGCCGAAAATTGTGAGGAATTAAAGTAAACGCATTCAAGCCGCAAACCAGGTCCTCCTCTACTTCTTCTTCATAGGTTAGATCTTAGGAATCTTTAGAGATAAGAAACGGGCTCAATTGAGAATGATCTAATGGAATTTTTCCACTAGTTTTCCTTGAAAATGAAGGTGTCAAATTCACCGAAATCTGCCGTCTCCGACGGCCAAACCACCTCTGGGTGATTACCCTCACCTCAATAGAGGTGGTGGCGGCGGTGGTTGGCCGGGGAGGCAGCCGGATGGCTGGCAATTAGGCTTGGAGTTTGCTCCAGGTCGGTTAGATCATGTCCGTCGGCTGGAGGAAGAAGAAAAGTAGGAGTCACCCGATCTTGCTTTAAGATCTGTGCAGATCCAAATGTATTAAATTTTGAATATGTGTATTTCTGTCACATTAAATCATCTGCTTTAGGATTTAAATTAAAAATACTTAGAGGCCTTTTTAGAAAATGTGGTCAACATGAAACTTGTATCCCTATGGGTCTAGTTTATTATAAAATTGATTTGAACCAATTTAGAGTTTAGGTCAGACCACAACACTCATTTTGGTGAGGTCTATACTTAGGGTTGATCAGAGATTGTTTGGGGTGCCCCCATCAATCCTGACCTCACAATGACTTGAAATTTGTAGCATGAGCCATTCATATCAATTTCTATAACATATCCAAAAATGGGAATTTTTTTAAAATAGTTTTCTAATGTTTTGAAAATTATTTCATTCGATCTGCATGTAAGGTTTAATTAAAGGGTCTAATGACCTCCAAATCCTCCCAAATTTTGGTGAGTGGTCCCTTGTGGGTATTGAGTGACAAAATCACATAAACAGAGTTTTAAACTTGGGCCATTAATTTGATGTGACATTAAACACCTTCACATGGAGTTTGGGGTGGAATAGGGTGGATTTGCCCTAAGACCCAAGTTCAAACCCTAAGGTTGAATTTTGGGGATTTGTGAAGGACATGGGGTGATATCTTTGTATGGACTTGGTGTTTAGTACATGAGATCTTAGGGTGGTGAAATGCACTAAGAAGGAATTTGGTGGTATTTGGATACATGTACCCCACTTTAATCACTTGGAAATTAATTAGGTATGTACACCTTATGGAATATTTAAGGGGTCCAATAACCTTGGATCTTCATGAGGTTTTGGTAGGGGTAATTTTATAATAATATTAATCTCTGGAATTTATTATAGGATGTTTAGATAATACTAGCTCATACTTGTAGGTATAACCTTCACCTTGTCCTTTTTGATGATATTGGAGTAACCATGGTTAAATTAACATAGAATGTTATGAAACTTTGGCAATGCTGATTAAATATCATTTAGATGCACTAGTAAGTTATTTAGAATGATTGGACATCTTCCCATAGTACTTCATGTGTAAAGTGAACAAGTGCACCTTGCTTTGATGAATAAATAATAAATACTATACCTTGCTGTAAAATTGTGTCACTTGGCTAGAGAACTGTTTAGGGCATAATATAGCTTAGAAAATTATTACATGTTATTTGGATGAGTTTACAAGAATGTTTCTTCATAAAGTGCACTATCGTGGATTTATTTGAAGTATTTTTCTATATAGTTTATTGACATTGTAATTGTATGAAACTAAGTCAGTAATGTTTTATGATCATAATAAGGCTCTGGTAATTTTTGTATAATTTTTGGATTATGAATTGTGGTACTCCCTTCATTATTTCTAATTATTTGAATTACCTTTAATTAATTATTTAGGGGCTAGTACATTTATCCAAATTTTTGAAAATTGGTATTCTTTTATATTTTGGCATCATATAGTGTTTATAATTTTAGTATGGTCATAACTTAAGTAAATCTAGTACTTCATGTTCAAAATTACCCATGGCCTAATTTTTGGGAAATTAAATAAATTCCAAATTAATTAGGAAAATTACAAGTTTCTGGATTTAGTCTAATTATGCCATGATAAACCCCCAATAATTATCTTAGGGCATTTGCATAAATATTTGAATGGGTCACCATTCATGCACACAATATAGTTAGGTTGGTCTGCATATAGTAAAAACTGCAGAATTGTGTTAACATGTGGAAAGGACCTAGGAAATTGGGAGTAATGTTATGATGATTTGATAGGATGAAAAGGTTAGCCTCATTAGGAGTCATCATTGGGAGAAGTGATGGGTTGACTAGTGTAAATGGTGCTCGGGATCGACGAAACATCGTTCTTCCTGTGGAGGGAAAGAGAGTCAAAAATACACAAGGGTTAGATTTAGTATAACTTTAGATGGGGTTGGTTGTGGGTATACACCAATAATAATAAGTTCCTTGTGAAAGGGAGCTTTGGGCTTCAGCCCATCGTAGTTCCTAGTGCCCTCGAGAGCCCTTCACAGGGAATGCCCTGGGCAGTCCAAGGTTAACGTAACCCATCAGAATAAATGGAATACAAGAGAAATTAGAAATACTTTATGATTACACCTACACTCACACTCCTCGATGTGGTGGGAGTTAGGTTGGGTCTCACGAGCGGTAGGCTCGGTTGTTTGGTGATAGGCAGGTTAGCCCGGCGATCCAATGGCTCGGTAGATATTTGTGACGGACGGGATAGTTTGGGAAACTTTGGCTCAGTGGGAAATACCTTAATATTGCATGTGCATAAATATAAGGTGGTGGGTCTTCAGTATAGGAGAGTCGTCGCACCCACACCAATACGTTGACTCGGCAAGTGTGGTTTAGCACTTAGCCAAATAAAGTCTGGTGTGCCAGCCGGCAAGAGTACGCAGGAGCTCCGCTTAGTGCACCAGCATTGAGGCATACGATAGGTCTGACTAGTAATGCTGATACCGGTTTAGAGGTGGGCGAGGCCCAACGCACCGCTTCCGTTTGCCACTACGGAGGTATCCTGGGAGGTTAGGCTCCAGAAAGGGGGAACTAAAGGTCTGTGTGCACAGAGTCGGGTGTGTAAGTTGCACTTGCATGTTCATACCATAGCATACTTGCATTATATAGTATAATCATTGCATATAACCCTTGACACCTATTATATAAATTGGTGTGGGACTCTTTATACAATAGGCCTTGCAAAATGACCCATTGGTCTATAGGTTTGTATGGGCATTCCTATAGGTCATGGTTACTTACTTAGTTTCCTTTTTTTACTTTTACTTGCTCACCTTATTCATGTGTATACTTATATTGCTTACCTACTATTTGCTTACTTACAATTCATATGGTTTTATACTCATGATAGACTAGTCCCGTCATCACCTGCTTACTTTTGTTACTCTCCACCTTAAATACCTTCCCTTTCCTTCTCCTCGCTCGGTGCCTAGGAGCCATGGGGGAGGGCTGGAGGATGATAGGACTTAGTCTTTTAGATTAACGGTCATTTACTAAATCATATTAGGGGATCGTGGAGCCGAACCTGGAGATGCAGGCATTTTGTAGTGAAGACCTTCCCGGGTGTGTTGGCATATGATGCGTAAAAATCATCTCACGTACTACAATCCAAATAGGCAAGTGTATATATCGTTTTATAGTATAGTGATAAAAATATATCAAGGTCGTATAAAAACTCGGGGCAGGCAAGTATGATTACTCACAACGATTCTATTATCCTACCGAACGATTAATGGGTTTTGAAAATAAAATAAACTAAACTTAGTTAAAAAAGAAATAAACTATTGCGAAAGAGTGCTTGATCGACGATTCACTTTGAAATAAAATAACGAAATAAATTAGTTTAACATTTGCAATTCTATTAAGACCGTGACGGATCCGATATTAGGAAGTAATCTCGCTAGAGCATTAAATCCCCTAATTTATAGACGTTTTGGCCGAAATCTCTTTACAAGTCAAAATGTCCTAAAGTCGAATTATCGAAGTAACCCATACTATTGGAATTGACTCCAATCCGGAGGATTTACGTCATCCTATCTCTAGGGTTGCGTTCAACTCCTTCCTTTCTTGAGTGATTTTTCATATTCACGAGCCTCTCGGCTACTCAAATATGAGATCGGAATCTACTACCGTATACTAGAAATACGGAGTCGATACGAAATAAATCAAGGAAGGATCAAAAATAAAAATACAAATGCAACATAAAATGAAAGATATTATTTTATCTCAAAGATCATCGTGATCGGGCACAAAATAAAATTAGCTAAGCATCATTAGAAAGGAAAACCATGAAAGTAAAAGAAAAAGATTTCATTTGCATTGTTTAATAAAAGAGGAAAAAGTACACAATATTAAAAAGACAGGACTATATTAAGAAGGAAAATTACTACAATAAAAGAAAACTACAATAAGTAAAGAAAAGAAAAGAACTACTAACACTCTTGAACTAGCACTCTACTTTCTACCACCAAAAACTTCACTAAAAAAACTACTCCTAAAACAAGAGGCAAGCGGTCCTTTTATAAGAGAGGAGGAAGGATCTAGAATGAGGGGAGACAAGGGGGTGGCCAGCCATGCTTGGTGGAGAGGGTTCATGCATGAGTTTAATGGGGGAAAGAGAAGGAAGAGATTCAATGCATGCAATGACATTCAATGAAATGAAAATAAAAGATTTTTAATAAAAAAATGGATGAATGTAGAGGAGGGTGGCCGGCCATGTAAGGGAGAATGCATGCATGTAATAAATGATGGGGAGAAAGATAGATTCAATGTATTTAATGCAAAAAGGAAAATGTCAAGGGGAATGAATGGAAGTATGTAGAAGGGAGAAAGAGAGGGGCCGGCCACTCCTTTTGGAATGGTTGCATGCATCTAATTAATGAGAGAGAAGAGGAGGATGTGAGAGAGAGGGAGGGCCGACCTCATGCATGAAGAGGGTGCATGTATGTTGTCGGGTTTTGTGTGGGATGCACAATGGGCTCGGCTAGGCTCATATTTAGATGTAGGGGCTGCTTGGTGGGCTTTGGGCTGCATCATATCTGAGGGTTGCTCCATAAGGATCGGGTTGCACATGTTGGAGGGCTGCAATCAAGGCTCGGGCTGCACTTGATCTTGAGGGCCGCTTGCATGACTTTGAACCTACAAAAGAAATAAAACATAACATTAGTTAATTTTTATAACATGACATAGATAAATACTAAACATACCATTAAACATTACAAGCACAACATAACAAAATATTAGTTATAAAAAAAGTAAAACTAAACATAACAAGACTTTAAATAAGAAAAAATAACAAAACATAAAATAAAACATATAATAAAACTAGAGATTATTATATTATATTATGACGCAAAAGACATTAGACAAGAAATAAAATAAAACAAGCATAAAATAAACAAAAATATAAATAAACTTCGGAATTTCTTAAACTAAACTATACCAATAACGATGACTAAAAGTAGTCATCAAACTCCCCCATGCTTAGGCTTTTGCTATTCCAGAGCAAAAGTATGAGAAATATTTATAAGACAATAATAAAATTTTCAATTAAACTAAAAATATATTTACACCAAAATCTAGCCAAAAATAAAATTTAGGGATTTACGAATTAAGTCCTAAAATAATTAGTATCCAAAATTGATAATCAAAATTACTACAAAATTGAAACTATTTAAAATAAAAGAGAAAAAGTGATAAATAAATTACTCTAAGCAAATTAAAATCATAAGATTTTCCTCAAAACTAAATCACTAAATATTAGATTTAACTAAATATGATGAAATAAAAGATTAGCAAAAAAATACTTATAAACAAACTCAAACAAAAGTTCTTAAAATAACAAAAAGCTAAGCAAGAGGTTTATTATATTTTTGATTTTTTTTGAAATTTTTCATTTTTTTTGGGTTTTTGGAATATAATCTTTTTTTTTTGGAATTTTTGATTTTTCTAATTTTTTTGGGTTTTTGATAAGGCTAAATAAAAGCAGTACTAAAGAAACTGAATAAAACTATACTAATCTTTTTTTGTTTTTTTTGTAGAAATTTAAAACATTTTTTTAGAAAAGAAAGAAGAAAGAAAACAACTAAACCATCCCCCATGCTTAAATTTTGCATTGTCCTCAATGAAAAATAAAAATAAGAAAAAAAAAGAAGAAGAAAGGGGAGGGGGGATGCAATAAAGAAAATAAATAAAAAGAAAATGACTTCCCCGGATTCATAAGGTCGAATGCAGATGTCGCTCTCCCTTGCTTGAGCTGGACACCAGCTCAGGTCTAAGGAAGAGAGGAAAGGATGGAGCCAAACGAACCGTCGGGGGTTTTATTCCTGCAAAACAAAAAAAAACAAAAAAAAGAAAAAGGATAAAAAAGGGGTGCCTCCCAAGAGCGCTCCTTGTTTAACGTCGTCTGAGCCCGACGTTATTTGTTAGCTAAAAGGAAAATAAAAACTGAAATGAAGAGGTAACTCCCTAAGTATGCGCTTAGAGGAGTAAATAAAAAAAAAGAAAAATTGAAGAATCGCACCGACATGCGGTGGAATCTTCAAGGGAATGACGCCCAAAAGTGAACGGATGGAGTTATAGAAGAACTCCGTCGTATGTAAAATGAGAAAGAAGGGGTCGTCAAAAGAAGAAGAAAAAAATAAAAAGAAATAGACAGAGAAATAAAAGAAGTAGAAGAAGAAATTTCATCAACGGAAATTTCACAAGGAGAAGGAGAGACTTGTGAAATTTCGGGAGAAGAAGGGACAGAATGAACTAAAGGAGAGTCATCTAAAATAAAAGAAGAAGAAAAAGATTCACTAAAAATAGAAAAATTTGGAACAGTTGAAATTTGAAGCGAAATGGAATCACAAACATCTTCAGAAAAAGAATTAAGGGACGTCTCATCATCCTCAACGGGTCAGAAGCACACCGAAATATCCATAAAGGTGACTTCCAAAGGAGGAAGAAAACAATCCGGGATATCCGAATAGTTATCCTCCTCGAGAGGAACAAGACAAGCCGGGATATCCGGTGACTCACTACATGAAGAAATTGGAGGAGACGGAGAAGAAGACGAAGAAAATGAAGCGGCCTCACGAGAAAAATAATCCATAATGGTTTTGAAATGCGAATTAATATTATCAAGAGAAGTTTGCAATTAAAAATACTCATTATTGATTGAATTAAAATTTAGAGGCGCGGCGCTTTGCGGGGCAAAATCATAAGAAAAATAAGACGGGTTCCCCATCTCCCAAGTAGGATAAAAATTGGAGTAAGGGTCAAATTGGCCACTTTGACCTGCTCCAGACAAATTAAAATCAAAAGAGGGAGGGGTTCCCGAAAGACATTCATAATAAAAGTGGTCGGGTGACCCGCAAAAAGCGCAAAAATACGATGATTCCATAAAAAAATAAACTGTTACCAAAAAAAGAAAAAGAAAATTTTTTTTGATATTTTTTTTAGAAAGTAGAAAAATTAAAATAAATATATATTTTTTTAAAAAAATAGTAGAAGTAATAAACTCGATGCTTTCGTAATATTGCCAAAAATATTCCCCGGCAACGGAGCCAAAAACTTGTTGCGTAAAAATCATCTCACGGACTACAATCCGAATAGGCAAGTGTATCTATCGTTTTATAGTATAGTGATAAAAATATATCAAGGTCGTATAAAAACTCGGGGCAGGCAAGTACGATTACTCACAATGATTTTATTATCCTACAGAATGATTAATGGGTTTTGAAAATAAAATAAACTAAACTTAGTTAAAAGAGAAATAAATTATTGCGAAAGAGTGCTCGATCGACGATTCACTTTGAAATAAAATAACGAAATAAATTAGTTTAACATTTGCAATTCTATTAAGACCGTGATGGATCCGATATTAGGAAGTAATCTCGCTAGAGCATTAAATCCCCTAACTTATACACGTTTTGACCGAAATCTCTTTACAAGCCAAAATGGCCTAAAGTCGCATTACCGAAGTAACCCATACTTTTGGATTTGACTCCAATCCGGAGGATTTACGTCATCCTATCTCTAGGGTTGCGTTCAACTCCTTCATTCCTTAAGTGATCTTTCATATTCACGAGCCTCTCGGCTACTCAAATATGAGATCAGAATCTACTACCGTATACTAGCAATACGGAGTCGATACGAAATAAATCAAGGAAGGATCAAAAATAAAAATACAAATGCAACATAAAATGAAAGATATTATTTTATCGCAAAGATCATCGTGATCGGGCACAAAATAAAATTAGCTAAGCATGATTAGAAAGGAAAACCATGAAAGTAAAAGAAAAAGATTTCATTTTCATTGCTTAATAAAAAAGGAAAGAGTACACAATATGAAAAAGACAAGACTATATTAAGAAGGAAAATTACTACAATAAAAGAAAACTACAACAAGTAAAGAAAAGAAAAGAACTACTAACAGTCTTGAACTAGCACTCTACTTTCTACCACCAAAAACTTTACTAAAAAAACTACTCCTAAAACAAGAGGAAAGGGGTCCTTTTATAAGAGAGGAGGAAGGATCTAGAATGAGGGGAGACAAGGGGTGGCCTGCCATGCTTAGAGGAGAGGGTTCATGCATGAGTTTAATGGGGGAAAGAGAAGGAAGAGATTCAATGCATGCAATGACATTCAATGAAATGAAAGTAAAGATTTTTTATAAAAAAATGGATGAATTTAGAGGAGGGTGGCTGGCCATGTAAGGGAGAATGCATGCATGTAATAAATGATGGGGAGAGAGATAGATTCAATGTATTTAATGCAAAAAGGAAAATGTCAAGGGGAATGAATGTAAGTATGTAGAAGGGAGAAAGAGAGGGGCTGGCCACTCCTTTTGGAATGGTTGCATGCATCTAATTAATGAGAGAGAAGAGGAGGATGTGAGAGAGAGGGGGACCGGCCTCATGAATGAATAGGGTGCATGTATGTTGTCGGGTTTTGTGTGGGCTGCACCATGGGCTCGGCTAGGCTCATATTTAGATGTAGGGGCTTCTTGGTGGGCTTTGGGCTACATCATATTGGAGGGCTGCTCCATAAGGGTCGGGTTGCATATGTTGGAGGGCTGCAATCAAGGCTCGGGCTGCACTTGATCTTGAGGGCCGCTTGCATGACTTTGAACCTACAAAAGAAATAAAACACAACATTAGTTAATTTTTATAACATGACATAGATAAATACTAAACATACCATTAAACATTACAAGCACAACATAACAAAATATTAGTTATAAAAAAAGTAAAACTAAACATAACAAGACATTAAATAAGAAAAAATAACAAAACAGATAATAAAACATATAATAAAACTAGAGATTATTATATTATATTATGACGCAAAAGACATTAGGCAAGAAATAAAACAAAACAAGCATAAAATAAACAAAAATATAAATAAACTTAGGAATTTCTTAAACTAAACTATACCAAAAACAATGACTAAAAGTTGTCATCAGTGTCACCACAAAGTAGCGGTTCTGGGCATAAGACTCTGTTAGTTTAAAAGGGAAAAAATGGGGTCTTACATCATGACTATACTTGTCGAATTCAAAACTATTCGTCAAAACCTTAAGACTATACTCGACGAATTTCCCTTGGATTCTTCCAACCACTTACCTGATAACCCATATTTACAATATAGGTCCCGGAATGAAAATCCTTCACATCCAGAACATCATAGGCTTGGTACTTCACTTATATCACTTATGAGCAAGGCCAACACAAACCTTTAAAACTTCTCCAATGCTCTTATGTGTGACCTCATAGGCTCATATTGCATTGGCAGTGATACTACATGTTTGATCACTTACAGATCACCATGGTAATACCAACAGTCTCCCACTTGATCTTGAAAGTGTCAAACAAAAGCTTTTCAAACAATGAGACGCATCTAGCAATGCATCATTGCTCCCCAAGCAATAAGAGTTTAAACTTGAAAGCCATTGTGACCAATATATCAATGTTGTCATGTCCCTCCGTCCCTTACATCCGGATAGAACTAAAGGTATAGACCGTGTCACCCTCATAACTGTTCAATCCAAGTTTACTGATCTAGAATGGACTTCAGAAAAATTAGTGAGCTCAATATCACATATTGACTCAACCAAGCATGGACATGCATTTATCAGTCCCATTCCATCAAGGGGCCCATGGATGCAACTCCTATCATATACGAAGGCAAATCCCATTTTTGTCCACGCGCAAAACACCTATAATGATTCGTAATGTAACCAATAACCATCTTTATCATCCAACTTTCTCAAGACTGTACTTTTGATAGCATTAAAACACTCTCTTCCTCACTCGATGATTGTTGTGACTTCAGGTCAAAGAACCACAAACATCAATGCCACTTGAGCCATACTTGTGACATATTCATATAATTATCCACAAAGTATTCTCATGGTGGGTCTGTCAAGTACAACTTGTTCACTAACAAGTACCCATGTGATGACTTGATATAATAATATCATGACCTGTGAGAACCGGTCATTAGTCAACGCACATGTTAGTATTAATGTATCATCATCGCCCTTAGCTTCTAAGATGACATGCCGACTAGGGACCATTTAAGAATGAAGCTTCTAAAACATAGGCTCTCACATTCAAGTCTCCGCTTGACTCCTATGGAAGCAAACATTTTAAGAGAATTTATTACGTTAAATAAATCAATCATAATAGAAATAAATTCACACAATAAAATAACTGGCCAAAATATTAAATGAAATATATAGTGCACTATTTGTCAAATGAATTATTATAACTGACAAACATACAATTCACAAGACTCCCACTAGGACTGATCATTAAGGTATCCCATACCAATAGATCTAACATGAACATCATGCTTTCTATGTGATAGATGCTTTGTCTGTAGATCAGTAATATTTTCTTCAGTTAACACTCTGCAAATGTTCACATCTCCACGATCGACAATCTCACAAATAAGATGGAACCGCTGAAGTATGTGCTTAGAGCGCTTATGAGATCTAGGTTCTGAAGTAAGTGTAATTGCACCGTTGTTGTCATAATAGAGAACTACGGGATTAACAATGTTGGGAACTACATCTAACTCGCTGATGAATTTCCTAATCCATACAGCCTCCTTCGCCGCATTTGCGGCAGCGATATACTCGGCGTTAGTTTTAGAGTCAGCAACTGTCTCCTACTTGGAACTCTTCCAGCTAATAGCTCTTCCATTAAGACAAAATATAAATCCTGACTTAGAATTTGAGTTGTCCCTATCAGTTTGGAAGCTAGCATCCATATAAACCTTTACAACGAGCTCTTCCTCTCCACCAAATACCAAGAATGTATCCTTAGTACTTCTCAAGTACTTTAGGATATTCTTGATGGTTATCTAGTGACTATCACTGGGTTTAAACTGATACCTTCTAGTCATGCTCAAAGCATAAGTGGCATCGAGTCGAGTATATATCAGTGCATACATGATTGATCCAATTGCTAAAGCATATGGAATAAACTTCATACGGTCATTATCTTCACATGATTTAGGAAACTGGACCTTAGAGAGACTCACACCATATGACATGGGTAAGAATCCTTTCTTGGACTCAAGCATATAGAACTATTTCAACACCTTCTCAATATATGTACTCTGGGTCAAACCAAGCAACTTCTTCGATCTATCTCTATAGATCTTAATACCAAGTATATAAGTCGCTTCGCCCAAGTCTTTCATAGAAAAGCAGTTCCCTGGTTTGTTCTTAACAACTTGTAGGGACGGTTTGTCATTCCCGATCAACAGAATATCATCTACAAATAATATCAGGAAGACAATATGCTCTCACTAATCCTCTTATAAACACATGGTTCATCCTCATTCTTGATAAAACCAAACACTTTGATCTTTTCATCAAAACGAAGGTTCTAACTTCGAGAAGCGTGTTTTAATCCATAAATGGTTCTCTGCAGCTTGCATATTTTAGTGGCTTCACCTGGAGATACAAAACCATCGAGTTGTGTCATATACACTTCCTCAAGGAGGTTTCCATTTAGGAAAGTTGTTTTGGCATCCATCTACTAGATCTTGTAGTCATAATACGCAGTAATAGCAAGAAAAATTCTGATGGACTTAACCATAGTAATAGGGGAAAAGGTCTCATCATATTCAACACCATGAATTTGCTTGAAACCTTTAGCCACTAATTGCCCTTTGAATGTCTGTACATTCCCATCTATGTCAGTCTTCTTCTTGAACACTCACTTGCACCCAATGAGTCGTACCCCTTCGGGTGGTTCCACTAAGGTCCAAACTTGGTTTGCATAAATGGAGTCCATTTCAGATTTCATGGCCTCAAGCCACTTCTCGGAGCCCGGTCGACACATAGCCTCTTGGTAGGTTTCAGTCTCATCATCAGATCCATAAGCAACATATTACCTATTTGAGACATGAGAAATCCATATCTCTCGGGCTCAAACCTCGGTTTACTAGATCTACGTGGAACTTGTGTTTCTTGAGCAGGCTCTCTAGCTACAACAACTTGTAGTCCTTGCTCAGGTTCCAATTCTAGTTCATTAACGGTTTGTGGTTCTTGAACTTCTTCAAGTTCTACCCTAGTAGTCTTTCTACTAAAGAACTCTTTCTCAAGAAAAACATCAGTCCTCGCAACAAACACTTTGCCCTTAGATGGTAGGTAGAAATAGTACCCTTTAGTTGCCTTGGGATACCCCACAAGATAACATTTATCTGACATGGTTTCAGCTTGTCAGGCATTTGACATCACACGTATGCCTCATAGACCAAAATCTTAATGAAAAACATACGAGGATGCTTCCCAGTCCATATCTCATATGGTGTCTTTAGAACCACTTTTGTTGGAGCATGATTTAGTGTAAAAGTAGTAGTCTATAGAGCAAAAAATCAAAAGGAAATAGGCAGATCTGCATGACTCATCATCGACTGTACCATGTCTAACAGAGTGCGATTCCTCCGCTCAGACACAACATTATGCTTGAAAGGAGGGGATAGATCTAACTTACTTAAGAGGGGGGTGAATAGAGTGTTTTTAAAATCTTTTAATTATTTTGATTAACTATCAGTAAAAATTAGTGATAATAAATATTATATTAAAAGAACTAAGCTAAAATAACACAGCACAGTACAGAAAGAAAAAGGGGCAACAAGAAAACACAAGAAGTTTTATAGTGGTTCCCTAACTGGGTACATCCACTCTTCTACCACCCTGGTAGGAATCCACTAACAGGTTTTGATCCGGTGACTGCCATCACAATATCTATTTGTAGGGAGATATATAAACCCTTTAGGCTTTTTATCAGGTGCCCAAAAACCAACAAATTCTTTTGAACAGTGTACAACCTCGGGCTCGTAGAGGCAAGGGGCTTGAAAAAGGGGGGGCTAGGCGAGACGGCCAAATACAGTCATCAATTCAAAGAGCGAGTGTATCCCGCCCTGGGTAATAGGCGAGAGGGCCCAGGCGAGAAGGGTCCGAGCGAGAGCTGCATCATGAGATGGGCTAGTCCGCGCCAAAGGAGGAGGCATTCGAGGGCAAGTAGCCGACTCGCCATGCGAGAGGACTTTAGGGGGGAGTTCTCGCTAGCGAGACGGAGCTCTCGCAAGGCGAGAATCCTCCATAAGGAAGCTCTCGCCATGCGAGAAGATCCTAGAGGGGAGGTCCTGTCAAATCCCCGGTTCAGTTTAAGACAGGTTCAGGTGGGGCCGGGTCTATCTTTTAGCCCCGTAGGATTTTACGCTTTTGCCCTAGGTGGTCTGCATATAGATCTTCAGAACAGCGGAGTATGGCTGTTGGCAGACCCGATTGAGGGTATTCTAGTAATTTCAGGACAGCTTCAGTTGTTTATTAGCAGTCCCAATTCAGAGGCTTATAAATAGATCGGTAAGGTGCCTTAAAAGAGGACAGATTTTCCCTAACTCTCATTCTCTCATTCTAAGTCACCTAGCCCAGCATTGGCTAGGGAGGGGAAGGATTTTCCAATTCTTCCGGGTAAGAGGCGGGACCTCCACGCTGATGCCTCCGATATAGTCCTTTAAGGGCCTTGTCCAGAGGGTCGTCCGAAGAGAGTAAGGGTGAGCTGCATTTTAAGTTCCGAGCTTTAGGAGGGATCGAATTTGTTGGTTCCAACATTTTTTGTGCAGTGAGCGTGGAATAGCAGCTTGCACAGAAGAACTTTTGGTGACCTTATGGCGGGGGACCTTGAAGGAGGTGGAGGTGGGTCCCCGAACCAGGGAGGTTATGTCGGGAGGGCGGAGTTCATGATATCCATTGGGGGGATCATGGACATACTGAAGCAGATCTCACAGAGAGGGGAATGCGAGACCCCTCCACCCACGGAGCCAGGTCTCGCGCCCCGTGAGGGAATCGACCAGGCAAGAATAGGCGAGGATGCACCCGAGAGGCGACCGGGAAAGGAGGTAATGGAAGAAGGCAGCAAGCGAGATGTGGAGGGTAGAGAACTTTTCGCCAGTTCAGCGAGTGTCGTCTCGCCTGGCGGAATGGTTGCGCGAGTGGAGGCGGCGAGACCCTTGGCGAGAGGATCTCCTTTCTGCGAGTTCATCCTCTCGGCACCCATCCCAGAAGAGTTCCGTGAGCCCGAGATGACCTACTATGTGGGGAAGGACGATTTCCTCCAACACCTGCAGTGGTTCGAAGACGCAGTCTCCATCAGACCAATGACGGACGCTTTTAAGTGTCGCATTTTCGCCATCACCCTGAAAGACAAGGCTAGGGATTGGTTCCACAACCTCCCGGCGGGGTCAATCTACGGCTTCGAGGATCTAAACAGAAGCTTCCAGCTGTGCTTCTTGACCTCTAAGAAGAGGAAGAAAAACCTGGAGTCCATCTTCTTGATCAAGCAGAAGGCCGATGAGTCTTTGGCTCAATATGTGTACCACTTCCAGGAGGAGATTCTCGACATTCAGGAGGTGCCTGGTTTCGCTCTCCTGATGGCTTTCACAGTGGGGCTAAAGGAGAGCTTTTTTAAGATGAGCCTGACCAGGAAGCCATCATTGTCGTTCAAGGGGTTGATGGAGAAGGCGGCGAAGGAAATAGCTATGGAGGCAGCGAACCCGGCCTTTGCCAGGAAGTTAGCAAGACTGACGGATATGGAATAGAGGGAGCCGGGAGGGGCCAGGAAGCAGGAGGGAAGGAGAAGGGAGGAGCTAGTGGGGCCAATGCCTTCGGAACTGGGATGGAGGAAGCCAGGGGGTCCTGTTCAAGGACAAGGGAGGGGCCCCCCAGGGAGGAAGAAACTATTATCCAAGACAAGGAAGATTTAATCCGTTAGGGTGGGGGAATGGTCCGAGGCCACTCCCACCCCCTCTTCAACAAGCAAAGGCCATCGTACGAGGAAGAGGAAGAGGGCGAGGAAGAGCGGGAGCAAGAGCGGGGAGGAGGAGGAACCCCAAGGAGGGGAGGCAGGATGGGGGGTAGCCTCACCGTATTGCGACTTTCACGAGGAGGAAGGCCACGCGACGGCTACCTGCCCAAAGTTTCTAGAATTGAAGGGAAGAAGGGTAGCAGGGGAGCAGTAGCTACCGGTGCGGATTGTAGAGGTGACGGGAACCGGGGAGGAGGACCGGTGTGTGGATCGATCAGATACAGGAGATCAAGGGGGAAACGGGGTGATCCACGAGGGGTGGGGATTGAGGCTACCCGCAAGGCCAGCCTCCACACCATATACCATCAGAGTGTCGTCTCGACGTCGCAGTCCCCGCCCCCAGATGAGAAGATTACTTTTTCCAGGAGGGATCTACCAGATCACGAAGATCCTTTCTGCGATGCACTGGTGATCAGGACCGCCATCAAAAACTTCACGGTGTCCAGAATCTTGGTGGATAATAGGACCTCCGTAAATGTTATATTCAAAAAGGCATTCAATGAGATGAGAGTGGAAGCCAGGAGAGTGTTGGTGGTGGATGGACCATTGTTCGGATTCTCAGGAGAACGGAAGGAGGTTAAGGGAGGAGTGGGGCTCCAGGTAACTCTGGGGGGCTGTCCAGAAACTGCCGCTTTGTGATAGTGGACGCCCACAGCAGTTACAACGTGATCTTTGGGCGCCCTCTGATCAGCACCTTAAGATGTGTGCCGTCCTCATTCCATCAGAGTTTGAAGCTCAACTCAGGGGGGACCCAGATCAGGGTGCGGGGAGATCCGAAGTCCGCTCGAGAATGCTATGTGACGGCAGTAAACACCATCTCATGGAAAGGTGATACAGAAGAACTAGAGGGGAGGATGGAACAAGAAGAGCATGTGGACAGAGAGGAGAAGGAGGAGAGAGATGTGGCTGGAGTAAAGAGAGGCCTTGTGGTGGAGCCAGAGATAGCGGGAGAGAAGGTGGACGGAGAGGAGTAGTGGGAGAGAGAGGTGTCTGGAGTAGAGAGAGGCATTGTGGTGGATCCAGAGATGGCGGGAGAGCAGGTGGACGGAGAGGAGCAGGAGGAGAGAGAGGTGGCTGGAGTAGAGAGAGGTATTGCGGTGGAGCCAGATATGGCGGGAGAGCAGGTGGACGGAGAGGAGCAGGAAGAGAGAGAGGTGGCTGGAGTAGAGAGAGGCATTGCGATGGAGCCGGAGATTGCAAGAGTGCAGGAAGGTAGGAAGGAGGCAGGAGGTGCCAAGGGTAGGAAAAGGAAGATGGGGGAGATGAGGGAGTCGTCTGGAAAGGAGACTCAGCCGGAAGGGAGGACCTGGGAGAGAGTGGCTGTGGTTGATGAGGAACAGGAAGTAAGGAAGGGCAGGTCAAGGGAGCAAGAAGAAGCGGAGGAGCCTTCAAGGCTGAGGGAAGCAGTGGAGGTTCTAGAGATGGACATCCTTACAAAGGATGGGCAAAAAGAGAAGATCAAGGTCAGCGGAGAGCTCACCCCCAGAGATCAGGAGGAGATCCGGAGGTGCGTGCAAGAGAACATCGATGTATTTTCCTGGAGTCCAGCTGACATGCCGGGGGTCGACGCGGACGTAGCATGCCACTGCCTCAACCTCGACCACAAGGTCCACCCCATCCAGCAAAATAAGAGGTCCATCGCTTCCAAGATGGTCGGGCCTATCAGAGAAGAGGTGGAGAAGCTACTTCGGGCAGGGTTCATATTGGAGAATAGGTATCCGGGGTGGGTGAGCAATGTTGTAATGGTGAAGAAAGGGGAGGGTAATTGGAGAATGATTATCGACTTCTCTCTTTTGAATAAAGCATGCTCGAAGGATTGTTACCCTCTGCCTCGAATCGACGCGCTGGTTGATTCAGGCGTAGGTTTTCCACTAATGAGTTTTTTAGATGCCTTTTCAGGGTACCACCAGATACGCATGCATCCTCCGAACATCAAAGACGTCACCTTTGTCACCAAGGATGGGTGTTTCAGTTACAACATGATTCCCTTTAGATTGAAGAATGCAGGGGCGACTTACCAAACGATGATGGACCGGATATTTTGGGAGCAGAAGGGGCGGAACCTTTAGGTCTACGTAGATGACCTGATGATTAAGAGTCGAGATCTCGAGTCTCACCTCTTGGATCTGCGGGAAACTTTTAAAACTATAAGGTAATATAAAATTAGGCTCAACCCTCTAAAATGTGTATTCGGGACCAGCAGGGGGAAGTTTTTAGGGAACCTCCTCACTCCTGCTAGAGTGGAGCCTAATCCAGACAAGGTAAAAGCAATCCTGGAGTCTGGATCTCCGAAGGATGCTAAGGAGGTCCAACGCCTTACTGGTAAGTTGGCAGGGTTGAGCAGGTTCCTCTCCCAGGCGGGGGAGAGGTGTTCCTCCTTCTTCCGAACTCTGAGGGATAGGAAGTAATTTGAGTGGACCCCCTAATGCGAGAAGGCCTTTCTAGCTCTAAAGCAACAGCTCACCCAGACGCCGCTACTTCAAGGGCCGCGAGAGGGGGAGAATCTGTTCCTGTACATAGGAGTGGGGGCAGAGGCCGTGAGCTCGGTCCTTGTGCGAGAAGAGGGTAAGAAGCAATTTCCCATATATTACGTGAGCAGGGTCCTAAAAAATGCAGAGCTAAAGTACCCCATCCTCGAAAATCTAGCCTTCGCCCTCATCATCTCGGCCCAGAAGCTCAGGCCATACTTCCAAGCCCATTCGATTCAGGTCGTGACGGACCACCCCCTCTGCCGCATTCTAGAGGGGGTGGAACTTTCAGGGAGGTTAGCCAAGTGGTCGATAGAGCTTAGTGAATTCGACCTCGCCTACGTCCCTCGGGTATCTATCAAGGCGCAAGTGATGGCAGATTTCTTAGCAGACTATGTGGTCGAGGTCAAGGAGGTAGAGGCATGTCCCATGGTGGCTTGGGAAATGCTCGTGGATGGAGCCTTGTGCAGAAGTTCTTTCGGAGGCGGGGTGGTTTTAACAAGTCCCGAGGGGACCAGAATTGAGCAGGCTTTGAAGATTCATTTCGCCCTTACAAACAATAAGACCGAGTATAAAGCCATCATCACCGGGCTCAGGCTTTCTCGTGAGCTAGGCATACAGGACCTCAGGGTCTCCACGGATTCTCTGGTAGTCGCATGGCATATCAACGGGGAATTTGAGGTGAGGGAACCGACCCTCCAGCTATACCTAGTAAAGGTAAAGGGTATCATCGGGCAATTTCGTAGCTTCTCAATTCAACATGTTCCAAGAGAAGAGAATACTAGGGCAGACCTGCTCGCTAAGCACGGCCCTCGGGCCGGAGGGACCATGATAGAGCTCTTTAAACCCTCTATAGAGGAAGAGGAGTTAATGGAAGTGGACCAGGAGGGGTCCTGGATGGACCCATTAATGACATTCTTGATGTCGGGACATCTACCACAAGGGGACCTTGAGAAGAAGCGGGTCTGGTACAAGTCGACCTATTACATGCTGAAGGAAGGGATCCTGTATCGAAAAACATTGTCAGGCTTACTAGCTCGATGTGTGTCCGAGAAGGAGGCGTCAAGGGTACTGGAGGAAGTCCACTTGGGGGAATGCGGAAGCCACTCAGGGAGTCGGACCCTGGAAGGGAGGGGGCTGAGGCAGGGCTACTTTTGGCCTACCCTCAGGAAAGATTCTTAGGAGTTCGCAAGACGATGCAGAAAGTGCCAGGAGTTCGCTCCACTTCAACTCCTCTCGGCGCAAAGATTACGCACGATCACGGCTCCATGGCCCTTTGCCATATGGGGAATGGACCTGGTAGGCCCGTTTCCCCAGGCTAGTGGCCAGAGGAGGTTCCTGCTGGTCATGGTGAACTACTTTTCAAAGTGGCTGGAGGTGAGGGACTTGGCGAAGGTGACGATGTAGGTGGTCAAGAACTTTGTATGGGGGGAAATTATCTGCCGGCAAGGGCTCCCTTTGGCCATTGTCACAGATAACGGGCCACAGTTTGCTAGTAGGGAATTTGTAGACTTCTGTGCCCAGCTTGGCATAGATCTTCGGTTCGTCTCGATTCATCACCCCCCCCCCCGAAGCAATGGACAGGTAGAAGCCACGAAAAAGATCATCTTGAACCTCTTGAAGAAGAAGGTAGAAAATCTGAGGGGAAGTTGGGTGGAGCAGCTCCCCTCCATCCTCTGGGCTTTGAGGAGCACACCAAATAGCGCCACAGGAGAAATACCCTTCGAACTTTCCTATGGCTCGGAGGCCGTCATACCTGTAGAATTTGAAGTTAAATCCCCCAGAGTGACAGTGGCAAGGAGAGGAGATGAAGGATGGCAAGAAGACAATGGGGAGGTGCAGAAGCTCTCCCTTAACCTGGTAGAGGAGCTCAGGGAGCTAGCATCAATCCGGCAGGACGAACTCAAACGCCGAATGTCCAAGTACTTTGATAAGCACATTAGGATAAAGCAGTTCCAAAAGGGGGACTTGGTCCTCAAAAAAGTAGATGTCGCAGGCAGGGGGGCCTCCGTGGGGAAGCTCAACCCTAACTGGGAGGGTCCCTTTATTTTAAGGGAAGTCATGAAGTCAGGGGGGGTACCACCTCCAAGATGTGGACGGGATACCCTTGTATCGCGCCCGAAGCGGCGACGACCTGAAGCAATTTTACCCATAATTGTGTACCCTCTTGTATTTATTTGAACATGTTTCTAAATAGATTTTCCTACTTGTATGCATGGCACGATCTCTCGGCACAATGCACTTCAAGACGACCGTTCTTGAAAGATGAGACTATTTTGGAGGTTGTTTTGAAGGGAGACCCTTAGCAGACCCGCTGACCAGGCTCCCATCAAGATGGCAGGGTTGTAGGCTCACTCGGTGGTTGGAGGTTGTTTGGAGAGGAGACCCCGAGCAGACCCGCTGACTAGGCTCCCATCAAGATGGCAGAGCTGTATGCTCACTCGGTGGTTGGATGTTATTTAGAGAGGACACCCCGAGCAGACCCGCTGACAAGGCTCCAATCAAGCTGGCAGCGCGGTAGGCTCACTCGGTGGTTGGAGGTTATTTGGAGAGGAGACCCCGAGCAGACCCGCTGACCAGACTCCCATCAAGCTGGCAGGGCTGTAGGCTCACTCAGTAATTGGAGGTTATAAGGAGAGGAGACCCTGAGCAGACCCGCTGACCAGGCTCCCATCAAGCTGGTAGGCTTGTAGGCTCACTCGGTGGTTGGAGGTTGTTTGGAGAGGAGACCTCGAGCAAACCCGCTGACCAGGCTCCCATCAAAGATGGCAGGGCTGTAGGCTCACTCGGTGGTTGGAGGATGTTTGAAGAGGAGACCCCGAGCAGACCCGCTGACCAGGCTCCCATAAACCTGGCAGGGTTGTAGGCTCACTCGGTGGTTGGAGGTTGTTTGGAGAGGAGACCCCGAGCAGACCCACTGACCAGGCTACCATCAAGTTGGCAGGGCAGTAGGCTCACTCGGTGGTTGGAGGTTGTTTGGAGAGGACACCCCGAGCAGACCCACTGATAAGGCTCCCATCAAGCTGGCAGGGTTGTAGGCTCACTGGGTGGTTGGAGGTTGTTTGGAGAGGAGACCCCAAGCAGACCCGCTGACCAGGCTCCCATCAAGCTGGAAGGGTTGTAGGCTCACTCGGTGGTTAGAGGTTGTTTGGAGAGGAGACCCCGAGTAGACCCACTGACCAGGATCCCATCAAGCTGGTAGGGTTGTAGGCTCACTCTGTGGTTGGAGGTTGTTTGGAGAGGAGACCCCGAGCAGACCCGCTGACCAGGCTCCCATCAAATCTGGCAGGGTTGTTGGCTCACTCGGTGGCTGGAGGTTGTTTGGAGAAGAGACCCCGAGCAGACCCGCTGACCAGGCTCCTATCAAGCTGGCAGGGCTGTAGGCTCACTCGGTAGTTTGAGGTTGTTTTGAGAGGAGACCCCGAGCAGACCCACTGACCAGGATTTCATCAAGCTAGCAGGGTTGTAGGCTCACTCGGTGGTTGGAGGTTGTTTGGAGATGAGACCCCGAGCAGACCCGCTTACCAGGCTCCTATCAAGCTTGCAAGGCTGTAGGCTCACTCGGTGGTTGGAGGTTGTTTGGAGAATAAACCCCGAGCAAACCCGCTGACCAGGCTCCCATCAAGCTGGCAGGGCTGTAGGCTCACTCGGTGGTTGGAGTTTGTTTGGAGAGGAGACCCCGAGCAGACCCGCTGACCAGGCTCCTATCAAGCTGGCAGGGTTATAGGCTCACTCGGTGGTTGGAGGTTGTTTGGATAGGAGACCCCGAGCAGACCCACTGATCAGGCTCCCATCAAGCTGGCAGGTTTGTAGGCTCACTCGGTGGTTGGAGAGGGTTTTTGAGAAGATCTGGGAAGCACAAGTTGACAGGGACCACCAAGTGGGTGAGACCGATGAGTGATTGCGAAGCAAAAACAAGAGAGGGAAAGCACCAAAGGGAAAACCACACCATTGACCAACGAGAGGAAGGGCTCTGACCGTAAAGGAGGGGGGACTCACTTTTAAAGGCCACTCGCCCCGGGAGGTATCAGGGAGTGAGGCGAGATGTTGGGAAAAAGGCATTCCCATGCGTGAGAACTACGGGACACGGCAACTCGCCCCCTGATCTAGGGCCGCTCTCGCCAGGAGGCGAGACGGGGAGCGACACCCTCTCAGGGACTAATGGATCCTTAGATCCGGCAGACAATCGAAGCAAAAAGAAAAGAAGAAGAGATGACTAGCCCTAGAACCACACACGGGTAATATATATATATATATATATATATATATATATATATATATATATATATATATATATATATATATATATATATATACACAGCACGTCCAGTAAAATATTCCGATACAGAATTACATCAGTTGCAAAAAAGAAGCATTGTAAGTAAAAGAAAAGTAGAACTTGGGAAGCTTTAATCCTTCTCGCTGGTCGACGAACCCTCCCCCTCGCCGTAGATCTCTGGCACAAGGTCGCGAGAGGTAACATACTCGCAGTCATCCTTTACGACGCCCATCTCGCGCAATATCTTCAGGATCAGCTCGACGGTCCGGATATTAGCATCTCAGCATAACTCCTTGACCTCATCATGGGAATACAGAGAGGGGGTAGGTGGGGGAATCGCCGAGCGAGAGGTCGAAGGGGCGGCGCCCTTGAGTTGGGTGACATGGGCCTTCAACTCTTTCACCTCTGCTTCCAGCTCCGCTATGTGTGAGTGTAGCCTCTCAGCCATCTCGGCATCCCGCGGAAAGTCCTTGTTAGATTGGGGTCAGGTATGTCGAAAATGAGCTAGGGGAGAACTCACGACTCCGCCGCGAGCCTTGGCAAGAAGGTTCTCGGCCACCTCTAGTCTCTTCGCCAAATCTCCCGACTTCTCGCGCTCGGGGGCATGTTTGGCCTCGGATTCTTTCAAGTTTTGATTGTTGAAAATCAGGCGGCGCGAGAGCCTATGTGAAAGCTCCAAGGTACGCAGTTGGGATTGCATCTCCCTCAGGACTAGATCTCGCGAGGAGGCCTTGTCAAGGGGGTCGGGACCATGACCTCCATAAAGACCAATGCCCAAGGAGAAGGCATGGCCCGTAGGATGGTCCTGCTCCCTCCAGGAGGGGAGGAGAGTAGAAATTGAGACCCGATGCGCCCCTTTGTCCCAGATCAGTGTTGGGTCGTTGGCAGCATCAGGGACAGCGGGGCCCATGTTGAAGTTGAAGTGGGTAGATGGTGCGGGGAAGTGAGAAGGGGACCTGGACAGTTGTTGAGATGAGCTGGCATGTTGCGATAGGAGTGTCGTCTCTCAGGATGGCAAGAAGGCCTTGCGAGGAGAAACCCGAGGAGGGAACCGGGGGGACGGGGACCCTAGGGAAATAGGGCTCGGGGACCCCGACGTCACAACAGTCGCCTTAGGAGTTTTCTTGGCGGAGGGGAGAGAGACCACCTTCTTCACCTTCATTTTTATATTTTTTGAGGGGCTGAGGCGAGACAGAGCGGGGTCTTCGACCGGCCTCTTCTTTAGGGACGGGGTCAACAATTCTTTGGCCGCTTCAGCCGCCATGTTGGCGAGAGCGACGCCCTTGGACGGCTTGATGCTACTTTTGTAAGGGGGGTGAACTGGTACGTTCCTCTCTCCTGGTGAAGGCGAGACGGAATTTTGTCATGGATACCAACAATTAGCGAGAAGGAAATAATAAAGGCGAGATCAAAAAAGAAGGTCGAGCATACCATCACCAGGGAGTACGGGGAGGAGCGAGCCGAGACCACGTCTAAGATACTGGACCTCAAAGTTTTTTCCGGCGAGGAACTCACAGAGGAGCTTATCCGTGTCGCCGACTTGGGGGGTTACATAAAATACTTCGGCGGGCGAGACAGGCGCGAGCGGAATGCCTCCCAGGTTGCCGCGAATGAAGACGAACCGCGTGAGCCAATGGTTATTCTTGTTGGGTGTCTCGCATACTTTAAGACCCTGCCCTATGAAGTAAGACACCCCATCCTGATTGGCATGATAGATAAAGAGCTTACAGAAAACTGTTAGGCTGAACTCTATTCGCTCACATCGCATGTAGCTCGCAAAGGCGACCAGGATGGAGATAGCGTTATGATTCAGCTGGGCTGGCACGGTACCGAAATATTTTAAGACTAGCTTCACCACAGGCTAGAGGGGTAATCTCAACCCTGCCTCGAAATCCGAGACGAGGAAGGCAAGCACCCCGAGATTGAACGTGTTTATGCTCTCACCGACTTAGGGAGGGCATGATTCAAAGCCTTCCGGCAAGTACTCGCGAGTGAAGGCGTCATACTCGTCTGCGGAGATACACCCGGGCGGAAAGTCATGGTCCGCGAATCGCTTCCCGCGGCGGCTGCGTCCCTCGCCATCTTCAGGCCTTTTCTTTCCCATGATCGGGCGAGACGGCTGGAATTAGGGACAGGGGAAGCTAGAGAGGTGACCGTAAAGAAAGGATGTGAGACGGTCGACGAGCAGTTGGCGCGCGGGACAGTACACAGCACAGTATACAAAGATTTATAGTGGTTCCCCAATTGATGAGTACATCCACTTTCCCCCTATGTCTATCTAGAATAATACTAGATTCGGCCAAACTTCCTTCTATCTTTCTCAGATCCTCAGATCTTACCGCTCAGAGCCTAACCGACTCCTACAACTCAAGCATAAGCCCTACCACTCAGATCACCAAGATCCTATAACTCAAGTTCTTCCCAAGAACTCTACCTCAGAGTGACTCCACACTCCTACAACTCAGGAAATCCTGCCCTACCTCAGTGTGAATCCACACACCTACAATTCAGGCGACTCCTGCCCTTCCTTAGCCTTTATAACACAGGCTTACAACTCAGGCCTTAGCCTTACCACTCAGATTCAAAATGAATCTTACACAGAAATATTCAAGATAATGAATTACAGACACCAGAGAAATTTCTTTGTGCATGTCTACCCCGACCGAGCAGATGTCAGCCCTTACTTCTTCTTTGATCCAGTGAATTGATCTTCAAATTTTGGCTCGGCTTGGATTGAGAAGATAACTTCAGCTAGGGCACGCCTAGGCTGTTTTGTCTCTCTCAGGGGATTACTCTAAACCTACTGGAGTGGATGTTGATTGCACCAGCAAACTCAGAAGCCCTTCAGATTTGAACTTGAGGTTCTTGGCTTCTGCAACAATGGCGGATGAAGACGACGAACTCCGCTTCTTGTTTTTTTCAGAAAGTTAATCAGAAATTAATCCAATAATCATTAATAGATCTCAATCTCTTCTAATATTTATAATCTCATCACATTGGCGAGATGATCGACACGTGTCTCAGTTTTAATGGTGGTTAAAACCTCAGCTTTATTAACTTGAGAACCATTGTAAACTGACGGCGACGTTAATGTCGATTTGCATCGAATCTGAACTTTGTTGACTTGTTAACTTTGCTAAGTAAGCATCATTTTGGACTTAGCCAAAATCATCTAACTTTTCTGAAATCATCCGTTCGACGAACTTCAAGCTCAGCTCGACAAACTCAGAGCTTTGCTTGACGAAACAGTTAAGATGAGATTGACGAATTCTCTTAGCCCAGTTCTTTCTTCAGTTGAAGGCTGAGGTCAATGAACTTTGAGCTCAATTTGTCAAAACTTAAACTCAGCTTGATGAAACAGTGAAGCTGGGATCGAAGAATTCTCTCAGCCCAGTTCTTTTTTCAGTTGAAGGCTGAGGTTGACGAACTTTGAGCTCAGTTCGACTAAACCTGTACTCAGCTTGACAAAACAGTGAAGCTGAGATCGAAGAATTCTCTCAACCCAGTTCTTTCTTCAGATGAAGGCTGAGATCGACGAAATCTGAACTCCGGTCGACAAAATCTGAACTATAATCGACGAAATCTGAACTCCGGTTGATGATTCTGATAGCTGAGTCCTTCTTATAGGTAAAAGCTAAGATCGACGAACTTTGAACTCCATTCGACGAAAGCATAGCTTAGCTTGACGAATGGTAGACTCAACGATTCTGGACTTAGAATTTTTGGATTCTTCAGCTTTGCTTGATGGCGTTGAGTTCACTCAACTCTTCTAGACTTAGCCTTATTTCTACCTTTGCAATACTGTCAGTTTTGACTGCCTGCCTTCTCTCAACACTATTAGCTGAATGGCGTTGAGTGAGCTGAGCTTGCCTCCCTCGATGCTTTTGGACTTAGGTAGTTTTCTTATTTTCCAGCTCCACCTTGAGTCCACCTGTCATTGTCTCTTGAACTAGCTGTCCAATCATTATGGCAAAGACTAACCTTTATGCATGAACTTAACCATACATCAAATACAACTATATTTATCTCACTGACACGTTTGACATCATCAAATCAGGGACATTGGGATCAATGAACCCAACAGTTTGAGATATCCAAAGTGCTTGTGCGCAATAACTTCCTAGGGAAATATACTCGGCTTCAGCAGTAGAGAGGGCAACCGAGTTTTATTTTCTACTTGACCATGAGACTAGTGCTGGACTAAGGAACTGACAGGTTCCACTTATGCTCTTGCGATCGAGTGAACATCCAGCATAATTGGAGTCGGAGTACCCGTGGAGTGTTAAATCAGTGGTGTGTGGGTACCAAAGACAAAGATTTTTGGTTCCTATAAGATACCTAAAGATATGTTTAACCGCTTTCAAGTGTGGTTCTTTAGGATAAGCTTGATATCTAGCACATAGACACACAATGAATGTAATATAGTCCTAGATTCTCTTAAGTAGAGTAGTGATCCGATCATTCCTCTAAAGACAGTTTGATCCACTGAAATGTCACTTTCATCCTTTCCTAATTTTAGAGAGGCACTCATTGGAGTGTTGACTTGTTTCAGATTCTCACAGCCAAATTGCACAACCATATCTTTTATGTATTTCGATTGACTTACAAATATTCCATTGTTACGTTGATAAATCTAAAAACCTAAGAAATAATATAACTCTCAAACTAGACTCATTTAAAATTCATACTGCACTAAAATGACAATTTCCTTACATAATTTATCATTTGTTTCCCCAAAAATAATATCATCCACGTAAATTTGTAAAAGAATTAAATCAAGATTCTCCGCTTCATAAAGAGAGTGGTGTCTGCCTTACCCATCCTAAACTCATGTCCTTGTAGAAAAGTCGTGAGCCTATCATACCAAGCACAGCGTGCTTGCTTCAATCTATATAAGGCTTTCACCAACTTGTATACGTGATTCGAGTAGTCAGCGTTCTTTAATTCGGGTGGTTTCTCGACATACACCTCTTCCTTAATATATCTGTTCAAGAATGCACTCTTAACATCTATTTGATATAATTTAATTTGGTTAAAACTTACAAACCCTAAGAACATATGAATGGATTCAAGACGTGCAACCGGTGCAAATGATTCCTCAAAATCCACGCCCTCTATCTGCGAGTAACCTTGTGCCACCAACCTAGCTTTGTTTTTAGTTATCCTAGAGTCACCATCAAGTTTATTCTTGTAAACCCATTTCAAACCAATAACTGGACTGCTATCCGGACGCTCCACTAACACCCAGACTTTACTTATCTCAAATTGGTTTAAATCTTCAGTCATAGTAAAGAACCACGATTCATCCTTTAAGGCTTCTGTGATGTTCTTAGGTTCAATTTCAGATAGGAAACATAAGTTCGAAAATGATTCATGTAATGCCGACCGAGTTCTAATCCCATGTGTGGGCTCTCCTATTACTAGTTCTCGTAGATGCTCTTTTAAGAAATTTAGAGTACTTGGAGGCCTATGTTCATCTACATGAATTGGAACTTCATCTGACACTTCTTTCTCCTCACTCTTAGCTTCTAATTATGCATCGTCATCAATTTCCTCTTCGTTTTGCCTAGGGACTACGGTTGGTGAATTTTTGTTAAAGTGGACGTGAGCCGATTCTTCAACAACTAAGGTTTGTTTGTTATAGACCCTATAGGCACGAATCGTACTAGAATATCCTAATAGGATGCCTTGGTCTAATTTTTCATCAAGTTTTCATAACTGATCCTTAGTGTTTAGAATAAAACACAGGCAACCAAAGACTCTAAAATATGAAACTGACGGCTTCCTATTGAAATAGAGCTCATACAGAGTTAGCTTAAGAATTGGGCGAAGCATGACTCGGTTCATCACATAACATGTTGTGTAAACCACTTCAGCCTAGAAATATCGAGGCAAGCCGAACTTGGCGAGCATTGTGCGTGCTAACTCTTGAAGCGTGTGATTCTTTCTTTCCACTACCACGTTCTTTTTAGGAGTGCGTGGGGCTGAGAATTAGTGTTTAATTCCTAAATTATTATAATAGTTTGTGAAATTTTCATTCTCAGAATCCCCCCCATGATATGACCGTATGCATTTTATTTTTAGTTCCTTATCATTTTGGAGTCTAGTGCATAAATTTGTTAACCCAAGGAACGTGTCAGATTTGTTCGTAAGGAAGATTGTCCAACAGTAATAAGAGTAGTCATAAATAAGAACAAATGTGTAATGTTTTCCACCTAGTTTACATATTCTAAGAGGTCCAAACAGATCTATGTGAATGAGTTCAAGCGGTCTAGTTGTGAAAATATCATTCTTACTTTTGAATGAGTTTTTAATGAATTTCCCTTTTTGACATGGAGCGCATAAAGAGATTAAACTACCACTTAGTTTTGGAAGTCCACGAACAAGTTTATTTTTCGAAAGTTTGACAATAAGTTACTTCCTGAGTGTCCCAATCTCCTATGCCAAAGATCTAATTCATCATTCTTGGTAACTAAGTGTTGAAACCGAAAATCGGCATCTGTGGAGGTCGAACCCTCGGGGAAAGGGTGATCACACACTTACTTCTCCCTAGAGAGCTTGAACGACCAAAGACTTAGAACCAAAACCGAACTAAGGCTCCAACACGGAGGTCCCACCACACACCCGGAAGATCTTAGAGCGCTTCCCCTCCTTAGCCTATACTGAGCTAAGGGCACCTCAGAAAGCAGTAAAATATCAGAGAGTAAAGAGACTGGAATGCTTGAAAGCTTGCCTTCTGAGGTACCCCCTTGGGTCTATTTATAGTTTTTTGAAGTTGGTCTGCCAACAGCTCACCTCCGATGTTTGGAACGGCTATATGCAGTACAAGGTGGCCTGCCAACAACATAACTCCACTATTCTAAAAGGCTATGGGCAGGGCAGCGGGGGTAAAATGGAAAAAGTACGACATAGAACACTGGGCGAGTGGCCCTTGAAAACCTCCACTCGCATGGGGTGGCGACTACTCGATGGTGCTGGAACTCGTTGCCTCCCCTGGGTCCTGGGCTATTGTAGGCCTGGCCTGTCCCACTCGCGTGTTGTTACCAAGAGCTAGGGGCTAGTGCGAGCCGACTTGCTCCACTCGCCCATCTTCCACCCCACACCACTAGGGCGAGTCGACGAGGCCCTCGAGCTCTTGCCCACTTGCTCCACTCGCCTGACTTGGAAAACCCAGCTTGCGACGACCCCACTAGCCTTACTCGACGCCAAAGGGGGAAGGCATTGAGTGAACTCGCCTCACTCAACGCCATAGGCAGAAGGAATCGAGTGATCTCGCCTCACTCAATGCCAAAGGCGAAAGGCGTCGAGTGATCTCGCCTCAGTCGACGCCAAAGAGGGAAGGCATCAAGTGAACTCGACTCACTCGACGCCAAAGGGGAAAGGCGTCAAGTGAACTCGCCTCACTCGACGCTAAGGTCCCAGTTCGCGAATACTTGGGGGACTCACTTCTCGAGCGACTTTAAGCCTGAAGATCTAGAAAAACACTGATAATGGGGGCACCCACTCATCGAATACCGGGTTGTACACAATCCCCACTGTTTGCAAACTTTCATGAAGTTCGAAAAGAAACATCCAACCCCAGGTATTTGATGAGCTCCGTGAGAGCGGGAAGGAATCCCTTTGTGGGGTCCGCAAGCTACTATAAATATATGACCCCTTACCTGGGCAACCCTTCCAATTCCCCTTACTCTGATTCTGCCGAGATGCCTCTCTCCAAGGAGCTCTAAGAGAGACTTAGCCATACCCAGGAGCTCATTCTGCTCGTGCTGTCGAGCTGATCTCCCTATCGATGAATCCATTGATGCACGAGTTGCCAAAACAGCAGCCCACAAGAAGGCCAAATCTTCCCCAAGAGTTGTTGAGTCAGTCTACCGTGATCTGGCCTCAACCACAGATCATGGTCTCGCTTCTTCCTCTAAGACAGCCGCCAAACCAAAAGGAAAGGTGATCATCAACTTTCCTGCTGACCCGGACACTCATCAGAATGGTGTCAAAACTTCTGAGCCGCGAGTAGACTCTCCTCACGGCGATTTGCACCCTCAAGCATCTCCTGGAGGCCGCACGAGAAACCCATCGACTCCCTTTGGTGCCACCGGGTTAGGCTCGCTACTGTTGAAGTTGCCGGCTCATGAGCCGCCTTGGGTTCATACCCCCGAGCCTGTACTCATAGGGGGAGATGCTGGGATTATCTCCATCCTGAACTTCAATCTGATCTCCCCAAACTCTCAAGCTTCGGGTTGCGACAAGGCCCTTCAGCCTCCTCTTGCTTGCCCCTAATAGGGTGAGTCAAGTTCTTATCGGCAGCTCAACCTCGTCGGGATCATCTCGTAGAGTTAGTCTAGCGTTTAGCATTTCTGCAATTCTCAGTTCCTCATCTAAATTTGTTGTTCTCACAGGACTTCCTGACCACTCTGAAGCCGAAGAATCTTCAGAGCCAGCTCGCCACCTCCTTCGCCCAATGTGCTAAAGGAGTTCCTGGACACCTTCCTGGACCCTGCCGAGCTGATAAGGCGATCTATTAGGATTCTCCGAAAGTATGGGCTCGCACTGCGTTACATCTAGGAGGAGAGAGCAGTTCACCGTGAGTGGCTGCGCGCAATAGAGCAGGACTATGTGTAGCTGAAGGATAAGTTCCGGCGCGGCTTGCCAGGCGGGATGACTTCTCCCACCCCTCTCATGGACAAGATCAGTGAGAAGATGAGCTTTATCCACAAGGATCTAGAGCTGGTTTACGAGTCCAACAATCTGCGACAACCTCCGGGGATGGGGACGCGAGGCCGGGGTAGATGGAAATGGCTCCCTATTTGATCCTACAAGCACTCTCCCCCCAGTTCCCTAGCTCGCATATTTTAATAATTTCATTGAACTGATTATTTGACATTTGTTTAATAAGTTAAACTATTTTTTCTATGTTTAATTTTTCAATGCTTGTGATTCGTAAATCATGTTGCGCTTTAGACTCGAATCGCACTATGATAGGGCAGGTCGTGGGGTTTGGCGAGCTGAGGCCAGCAAGCTGGACTGACCGGTCGGCTCTGCAATTATTTTGTTTTTCTATAAATAGGCCCCTCACCTACCCCCAGACCATCACCTTTACTGTAGAATCATACCCCCCTGCTATTGCCCTTCTCGCTAACTGCACTCGCGCCAAGACTAAGAAAGATGGGAAAAAAGCGACCTGACGTAGATGGGCAGTACAAAGTGTGTGAGGCAGTTCACCGAGTAAACCTTTTATGAAGGGAATACCACCGAGTCGGACCTCGTAGACTTCACCGCCAACTATGTTCCCACGGGTTTCACCGCGCGCCGACCCGGGAGGGGCGAGGAGATCAAGACTTTTTTCACTGATGAGCTCGCCTTCCCCATCTCGCACATTGAGGTGGGGTTGTGCCTTCCCCTCTGGACAAAAATCCTCTAGATTCTGAAGTATTACGGGGCAGTTCCTACACAACTGAACCAGAACGTGATTGTCATGATGGTGGCATTCACCTGCTTCCTTTTCCAAGAGCGGATAGAGTTTAACCTCACCGCCTTCCGCAAGCTATTCATATACCGCGCGAATAATGATGGGGTCTTCATCCTTGTCGGCTCATATCTCAAGTTTTGCGAGACGGCAAACAAGAACCATAATTGGTTCTAAAAGTTTGTTTTCATTAAGGGGGATCTCGGCAACATTCCCTTCTTTCCTCAGCATCAAAGCGAGGAGGTATACAAGTAACCCACTATGACGGGCAACGATGCCGAGCTGCACAAATTCTTCCTCAGCAAGAACTTCGAGGTCCCCTTCCTTCGAAGGGGCCTCGACTTGCACCCTCCGGTTCATCCCTGCAAAGGTATAGCTTTCATCCTTTTACTTTAAAGGCTCGCCAATATCACCGATTTTCTGACAAGTTATTTCCTATAGGGGAGGGATTGATTCCCGAGAACCTGCCTTTTGCGGACTCAGGACTCTACCCCGACGCACTTGCATGCGTGTGGGCGGCCGCGATGGCCTGCTGGATGGAATCAAAGTCGGCTGAGCCTTCCTCCGGCAAGAGGTGACCCGACCCCGCCTTATCCAGCTCGCCTCACTGCCCCCCACCCCCCACCCCCCCCCCCCCCCCCCCCCCCCCGCCGCCGCCGCCGAAGAATATGAAAAAATTGATGGTGATCTCTAGGGGGAAGCAGATCGTCCTCGACTCGCCAGAGAAAGATCAAGGTGGAGGCGACCCTCCTGCTTCCCCAGCTGCCGAGAAGTTCCTGGTCCGTGAGTCAGGCCTGCCAAATGACCATCAGAACTTTGGCCTCAGCGGGAAGGCCAAGGACCAGCTCGGCGAGCCAATGGTTTAATGGGATGAACAGTCTCACCGAGTCTCCATATCCTCTCTTCTCCCTTCCTAGTCGGAGCATCGACCACCCATCGGGCACGCCTATGCCCTTGGGTTCGGGCTGTATTATCACAAGGACATTGAGGCTTACAATGACACGGTCCTCCAGCAACTCACCCATGAGTGCTCGCTAGCCCAGATGCGCACAGCAAAGCTCGCACATATGTTAGTTCATTGAGGCTTCCACCTCAGCCACAACTTGGCGAAGGCCGAGTAGGAGAAGGATGTCGCTAAAGACGATGTCGCTGACCTGGCGAGGCAATTGGGGATTGCCGAGGACATCCTCAGCATAAGTGTTGGTGGGGTGGTAAGTGTCAGCTATCCCCTTTTCACTTTACTTAGTGCTTTCACTTCTTTCTCTTACCTTTCTTGCCTTATAGTATGTCGAGACCACGAACAGCATGCGCTCTCGCGCTGCCGAGCTGGAAGAAAAGAACAAACAGCTGGAAGAGCAGAACAAGGGGCTCTAGGGCGAGCTCGCTCGCCTAATGGACATCTTCCTCCCCCCACTGTCGGCGAGCCGGGCGCCACAACCATGAAGCCGAAGATGTTCAGCGAGGCGAAGGTTGCTGAGAAGCTGCGAGTTAACTCCATCGACACTGTCAACTACACCCTACAGGTTATGCGAGATATATAGGTATTTACGGAGGGGTGAGAGGAGATGACCGCGTGGGACCTGGTGTCCCATCTATTCCCGCCCGCTTCCCCCTGGCGAGAAGGAGGACAGCTTAGACTCGCTTTTCAAGGATTTCTCTGGCTTCAATGGCGGCAACTCTGGACGGGTGGGCGAGAGCTAGCTCATGCATTTTTCTCTTTATTTTTGTAATGATCCCCCCTAAATTTTTTAACCTCGTCGAGGCAAGCCCCTTTTGCAATGAAATATACATTAATGAAAAATTACTTTGCCAAATCTTCCTTCTCTTTTCTGTGTTTACTTTTTGTACTATATGTAACACCCCAAAATGTTGTAGGAGCGACGGGGATCACTTTTGGCCAAGACAAGATTTTGGTACAGGTGATACGGGCCCCGACACGAGCGTGTCGGAGGCCGTGTCGGGCGTGTTGAGCTCGGGCCGTCGAGCTGGCCGTGTAGTCGACCAGTTCAGGTCAACGATGGTCGTGTGGTGGAACACGGCCTAGGACACGGGCGTGTCCCAGGCCGTGTCACACCTAGGCTGTACGGTTGGGTACACGGGCAATGACACGGGCACGAACACGGGCGTGTCTAGTTTGATGCGGGCGTGTATGATGCCTTGTCACCAAGCCGTGTACCTCTCTGACTGCGAAGTGTTGATCAATTGCACACGGGTGGCGTGATACGGGTCCCGACACGGGCGTGTCGCAGGCGACACGGGCGTGTCGGAGGCCGTGTCACATGCCGTGTTGCTGGTTTTCAATTTTGGCCGAGACGGCGAATGAGCTACATGGCCAGGCACACGGCCGTGTGTGAACTCGTGTTCGGCCTAGTTTTTATGATTTCAGATCTAATCCTAGCCGTTCGTTTCCTTGGCTTTGGATCCGACGGTGGGGGCTGCTCCTGGGTGGTTTTAGCCGGGAATAGGGTTTTGAAACCCTTATTTCACTTGGGTACTATCTCTCTAAAACCTAGAGAGAAGGGAGAGCTTGGAGGAGGAAGAAGGAGGTCAACTCCGGCGGCCGGTGGAGATTCGGAGCTCCAACTCGCGAGCCGTCTTCGGATCCGCGGAAGCAAGGAGATTGCGGTGCTTTTCATCCGCATAGATTTTCATGGCACCGCGGAAGATCGCAAGGGTAACGATTTCTCATCCTTGGGCATGTGAAGCCCTTTTTCCCTTTGCATAGGGAGCCCTCTCTCGTGAGTGAGCGAAGAGTTGGAGCGTTCCTTGGGGTAGATATGTAAAGTCCCCCTTGTGTAGAGTCCGTATGCGTAAACGGACATAGGCATTGTGTGTGAAGCCTATCCGGACAAGTAGAGCCGGATCGGTGATGTTGCATTGCATATGAACCGGGCATGACTCCGGGTGTTTGGGTGTTTTCGGGTTTTCTACATGGTAGATTGCATCAAGGAGCCTTGGAGATTAACTCCAAGGTGCACCCGGAAAACTGGGCAAAAGCGAGTTTTGCCAACACGGTGGCCGGGGAGCCAATGTGAACATAACCGGGTTATGTGATTGTTGTGGTAGAAACGGGACTCAGTGAGTCTTGGCCTACGCATATGGCTTAAATTGTCGTTGCGGTGTGAGCACGGGTCAGGCAGAACCGTACCCGGTCTATGTCGTTCGGTAGGACCGTTGGCATGGATGAGGGTCTTCGGCGGTCTATGGCTTAAATTGCCGTGACTAAGGCCAGGAAGGCAAAATGCTCATATGGATGACCGTCCAAGAGGCGGTGGTGGATTGGGAATGTCTATGGCTTGAATTGACGTGACGTTGGCCGGTTCGCCGAGAATGTGCCCTGAGTGCACGGGGTGTGTGGCCGTGCGAGCCTACGCCTGTGGTGAAGTGCAAATACTTTATATAAGTGCCAATGCTAATAAAGTGCAGGGAAAGAGCATCGCCGCCCCGAATGTGGGGGCGGGATCGTTATAATTTGGTCAGCATTGCTGACCGTTGCTATTGTTTGCCACCGGGCGGTGGTTTGTCGCTTGCAGGTGCTGCGGAGCAGAGCGGGAAATAACGGGCTAAAGCCCTTGTTGCTGTGACGGCCCTCGAAGGCCTAATTGCTTATGTTTCTTTCCCGTTTTTCATGTATGGCCGGCCTGCGTGCCGAAGTTTGGAAAACACTTCTTTTGTTAAGTGAACCGTGTAAGGCCTTAAGGCCATTTCTCTTTTGGTGTATGTATACATTCCTGAGTTTGTAGTGGACATTCATGCTGTTGTGGCTGGGTTCTTATTTATTTTGCAACCTAATAAATTGCTTCCGCTAGGTGTTGTGTAGGACGACATGATTGGTTGAATGGTTTCAACGCGTAACCAACCGGTCTGTCCGTAGTATATGGCGTCGGGCCCCGGCCGGACCTACTGCTATATGCTATGCGACGGATAGGGGTGTTTCAAATTGGTATCAGACTTCTGGTTTCGGTCAAACTTAAATGAATTCGTGGACGAATTCACTTTAAGGGGTGGTGAGCACATGTGTGCGTCATCGTTATAACATGAAAAGAACCCATGAATGTCCACTTAGGAATGAAAATACACATGTTTGAGGAACCTGCGTGTTCCTATAATTGCTGTTTGTAGTAATTTTTGGTCGCTTATCGGTGTTTTGCACGATTATAGGTGACCAGAAGTGGTGCTGGACTGTCAGAACGGCCAGGTTCTGAGGCAAGCAGTGCGCCAAGTGAAGCGCCTGCAACACCTCCGTCTGCCGAGACCATTAGATTGGTGGCAGAAGCTGTCTTTGCTATGATTAATGCGCAACCTGCAAGACAGGTGCAGCAACCTGCTCCTGTGGGGGAGTAAGTGCCGCTCCAAGCGGCGGAGCCTAGAAGGGTTGAGGTGGTGGCAGTGGAGCCGGAGTTTCCTCGGAGAGCAACTGAAAGACATTTGAAGCATGTGATGGGCTTCCACCCACCGGTGTTCTCGGGAACAGAAACCCCGACCCAAGCAGAGGATTGGCTCTCAAGGGTCAACAGGGTGATGACTGCGACGGAAATGGAAGAGTGACAGAAGACCACTATAGCGACGTTCCTTTTGGATGGGGACGCAAGACTATGGTGGGAAGGCCTAGAGCTACATAAGTTGCGGGGAAGGCCGTTGGCCGAAGTTTCGATGGAGGAGTTTGCGAGACTATTCATGGCTCGATACCTCCCCTCGACGCAGAGAATTGCGCTAGAAAGCGAATTTCAGAAGTTGGTGCAAGGAGATTGCACTGTTGATGAGTACCTCCACGAGTTTACTCGGTTGGGAAGATATGCCGGCGCTACCATCGCAGACGAGGAGCGCAAGACGAGCCGCTTCTATGAAGGGCTAAGAGACGATTTAAGGTTGCTACTGTCGGGGCCCAAGGCGCAGGGTTTCATGACCCTGGTTAGTTCGGCCCGGTCCTTGGAGAAGGACATGAAGAATGTCCAAGCAAAGAAGGAATCCAGTAGTAAAAAAATAGAGTTCAAGGCACCGACTACGTCGAAGTCGGGCTACCGCAGATTCTATAAGAAAGCTAAGACGTCGGGTCCAGCTCCTTCAGGTGCCTCGGGGGCAACTACCAATCGAACCCCGGGCACTTGTTTCACGTGTGGAAAGACGGGGAACTTTGCCTGTGATTGCTGGAGTGGACGCTCAAAGTCCGAAAGGAAACAAGGAGCTACCTACGAGGAGAAGGGCAAAGCGGTGGAGTCGACCACGTCCCACTATGCTCCGACCCAGCCTAGAGTCTATAACTTGGGCCAGCAGGAGGCCATCAAGCAAGCGGATGTGGTGATAGGTATGAGTTAATTTATAGCAAGTTATCTTTAATACCATTATCTATTGCTTGTTAGCCTAATATTGTTTGTATAGGCTTTGTTGTGATTAGTGATAGTCCGGCACGAGCACTGTTCGGCACGGGAGCATCACATTCCTTCTTGTCCGAAAGTTTCATATCGCGTATCGGAGTCCCTTCTTCGATGGCGAAGGACAAGTTGGATGTGCTGCTACCAAATGGGTGCTCGATGCGTGCGGACAGGGTGTGCGCCGTAAAGGTTCACATTGGGAGCCAAGAGTTCGACTTGCTAGCGTCATTGCTGCCGCTAGTAGAGTTCAACGTGATCTTTGGGATGGATTGGCTTTCGGAGCAGAAAGCTTGGATTGACTGTGACCGGAAGGAGGTCAAGCTGGCTGTTGGACGAGGGACAACATTCGAGGGACTCCAGGGGCTGAGCAAGACGCTAATGTCTGCTCTTCAAGTGGTAAAGGCAGTTCGTGGTGGTGCAGAGCTGTTCTTCGCAATTGTGGGGGCGGTGGAGCCAAAGTTCATTTTGGATAGCATTCTCGTGGTTTGCGAATACCCCGATGTGTTCCCGGATAGTCTTCCCGGAGCCCCACCGCAGCGGGAGATTGATTTCACCATCGAGCTCGTGCCGGGGGCCAAACCGGTGTCACGTGCTCCGTATAGGTTGGCGCCTAAGGAGATGGCAGAGTTGAAAGTTCAGCTAGAGGAGCTGATGGAGCAAGGGTATGTGCGTCCAAGCTCGTCGCCTTGGAGCGCACCGGTCCTCTTCGTTAAGAAGAAGGACGGGAGTATGCGGCTGTGTATCGACTACAGAGAGTTGAACAAGCTGATGGAGAAGAATAAGTACCCGATTCCGAGAATTGATGATCTCTTTGATCAGTTAGTCGGATCGTCGGTATACTCCAAGTTGGACTTGAAGTCGGGGTACTATCAGCTGAGGATCAGGGAGTGTGATATCCCGAAGACGGCGTTCAGTATGAGGTATGGGCATTTCGAGTTCACGGTCATGCCGTTTGGACTGACGAATGCGCCATCGGTATTTATGGACTTGATGAACAGGACATTCCGAGACTTCCTGGATCGCTTTGTGATAGTCTTTATTGACGATATATTAGTGTACTCGCAGTGCGAAGAAGATCACTTCAAGCACTTGCATTTGGTGTTGGATACTTTGAGGAGGAATGAGCTTTATGCGAAGTTCTCCAAGTGTGAGTTCTGGCTACCCTCGATAGCGTTCCTTGGTCACATTGTTAGTGGGGAAGGTATAGCGGTGGATCCGGCGAAGATCGTTGCGATACGGGAGTGGCCTTCGTTGTCTTCTGTTGCGGAAGTCCGTAGTTTTCTCGGGCTTGCCGGATATTACAGGTGCTTCGTAGAGAACTTCTCGCGGATAGCGCTACCTCTCACAAAGTTGACAAGGAAAGATCAGAGATTCTTGTGGACGCAAGAGTGCGTGCAAGCATTTGAGGAGCTGAAGAGACGGTTGACCACGGCGCCAGTGCTTAGTTCGCCGAGTGGGACCGAGGGCTTTGAGGTGTATAACGACGCTTCGGGTAGTGGTTTGGGCTGCGTGTTGTTGCAGCATGGAAGTGTGATTGCGTATGGATCGCGTCAGTTGAAGGTGCATGAAAGAAATTATCTGGTGCACGACTTGGAGTTGGCGGCCGTGATATTTGCACTCAAGTTGTGGACGCACTACCTTTACGGCGCAAGGGTCGATATATACACCGATCACAAGAGCCTAAAATACTTGTTGGATCAAAAGGACCTTAATATGAGGCAGAGGAGGTGGATGGAGTTCCTAGGGGACTACACCTTCAAATTACATTATGTACCCGGGAAGGGCAACGCAGTTGCGGATGCGCTGAGCCGCAGGGCTCCCGCCCAAGCCAACTGGTTGTCGGTGCATGATGAGCGGCTAGTACGGGAGTTGGAGGAGCTTGAGATCTGTTGTGTTGACAGACAGACGAGCGCCAAAGCAATGCTAAACTGGACAGAAGTTCAGTATGACCTGGCTGACTGGGTTCGGCAGGCATTGGAGTTGGATGACTCCATGAAGGAGCTTATGGAGGCAGCGTTGGATGGGTCAAATTCCCAGTTCTCGGTGGAAGATGGTTTATTAAGGAAGGATCATCGGTTGTGCGTCCCGAGTGGGGGTAACCTCCGGGCGGAGTTGATGTACGAGGCTCATCATACCAAGTGCTCAATCCACCCAGGGAGCACGAAGATGTATCGTGATCTCAAGAAGCTGTTTTGGTGGCCGGGGCTCAAGAAAGATGTGGCGTTGTACGTGGCTAAATGCCAAACGTGCGCCTTAGTGAAGGCGGAATGCCAAAAGCCGGGAGGATTTCTGAAGTCCTTGCCCATACCGGAGTATAAATTCGACGATATATCTATGGACTTTATGCACGGGTTGTCAAGGTCACAGAAGGGGAACGACGCCATCTGGGTGATCGTAGATCGGCTAACTAAAGTGTCGCATTTCATTCCGCATAGGAAAGATGATCCAGTGGAGAAATTGGCAAAGTTGTATGTTGACAATATAGTTAGACTGCATGGTGTGCCCCGTAGCATTATGAGTGATCGCGATGGGCGGTTCACGTCAAATGATTGGAGGTTGGTGCAGCAGATGTTGGGAACAAAGTTAAAGTTCAGTACAGCTTTCCATCCGCACACGGATGGGCAGACCGAGAGGGTCAATAGAACGATGGAGGACATGCTCGGCATGTGTGTTCTGGATTTCGGTAAGCATTGGGAAGACCACCTGTATTTGGTGGAGTTCGCGTACAACAACAGCTACCAAGCAAGTATACAAATGGCGCCCTTCGAGGCCCTGTATGGTAGGAAGTGTCGCACGCCGTTATCGTGGCTTGAAACGGGTGAGGCAAGATTGTACAAGAAGCAGGAGGTGAAGAGTGCTACCTCGTTAGTGCGGATCATTCGGGAGCGCTTGTTGATCGCTCAGTACCGGCAGGCGAAGTATTACAATGCCAAACACCGGAACGTGGAGTTCACGGTAGGCGATTGGGTATATCTTAAAGTGAAGCCGTTCAAGGGGGTTTCGCGGGTGAGACGCTTGAAGAAGCTGAGCCCAAGATACCTTGGACCTTTTGAGGTTCTGGAGCAAGTCGGCGAAGCGGCAAACCGTTTGAGGCTATCAGAGGAATTAAGTGGATTACATGATGTGTTCCACATTTCTGTGTTGCGGAATGCGGTGCAAGAGCCTTTGCAGGTGATCGCGGTTGACTAAGTGCCGGTGGACGAGGGGTTGACGACTAGGGTCAAGCCCATTCGTATTGAAGATGTTGAGGTCAAGAGGCTTCGTAACAAGGAGATTCGGATGGTTAAGGTTCGGTGGGATAATTGCGGGCGAGAGGAGCTCTCTTGGGAACGGGAGCAGACTATGCTGGAGGAGTACCCGGAATTGTTTCGCTCAGGTACTGATTTACGTTAAGTCCTGTTTTTCCTTTATTAATTTCGTGGGCGAAATTCTTTAAGGAGGGTAGAATTGTAACACACCAAAATGTTGTAGGAGCGACGGGGATCACTTTTGGCCAAGACAAGATTTTGGTGCAGGTGACACGGGCCCCGACACGGGCGTGTCAGAGACCATGTCGGGCATGTCGAGCTCGGGCCGTCGAGCTGGCCGTGTAGTCGACCAGTTCAGGTCGACGATGGTCGTGTGGTGGAACACGGCCTAGGACACAGGCGTGTCCCACGCCGTGTCACACCTGGGCTGTACAGTTGGGTACACGGGCAATAACACGGGCACAAACACGGGCGTGTTTAGTTTTACACGGGCGTGTTTGATGCCGTTTCACCAAGCCGTGTACCTCTCTGACTGCGAAGTGTTGATCAATTGCACACGGGGGGTGTGACACAGGTCCCGACACGGGCGTGTCGCAGGTGACACGGGCGTGTCGGAGGCCGTGTCACATGCCGTGTTGCTGGTTTTCAATTTTGGCCGAGACGGCGAATGAGCTACACGGCCAGGCACACGGCCGTGTGTGAACTCGTGTTCGGCCCAGTTTTTGTGATTTCAGATCTAATCCTGGCCGTTCGTTTCCTTGGCTTTGGATCCGATGGTGGGGGGCTGCTCCTGGGTTGTTTTAGTCGGGAATAGGGTTTTGAAACCCTTATTTCACTTGGGTACTCTCTCTCTAAAACCTAGAGAGAAGGGAGAGCTTGGAGGAGGAAGAAGGAGGTCAACTCCGGCGGCCGGTGGAGATTCGGAGCTCCAAATCGCGAGCCGTCTTCGGATCTGCGGAGGCAAGGAGATTGCGGTGCTTTTCATCCGCATAGATTTTCATGGCGCCACGGAAGATCGCAAGGGTAACGATTTCTCATCCTTGGGCATGTGAAGCCCTTTTTCCCTTTGCATAGGGAGCCCTCTCTCGCGAGTGAGCGAAGAGTTGGAGCGTTCCTTGGGGTAGATATGTAAAGTCCCCCTTGTGTAGAGTCCGTATGCGTAAACGGACATAGACATTGTGTGTGAAGCCTATCCGGACAAGTAGAGCCGGATCGGTGATATTGCATTGCATATGAACCGGGCAAGACTCCGGGTATTTGGGTGTTTTCGGGTTTTCTACATGGTAGATTGCATCAGGGAGCCTTGGAGATTAACTCCAAGGTGCACCCGGAAAACTGGGCAAAAGCGGGTTTTGCCAACACGGTGGCCGGGGAGCCAACGTGAACATAACTAGGTTATGTGATTGTTGTGGTAGAAACGGGACTCGGTGAGTCTTGGCCTGTGCATATGGCTTAAATTGTCGTTGCGGTGTGAGCACGGGTCAGGCGGAACCGTACCCGGTCTATGTCGTTCAGTAGGACCGTTGGCATGGATGAGGGTCTTCGGCGGTCTATGGCTTAAATTGCCGTGACCAAGGCCATGAAGGCAAAATGCTCATATGGATGACCGTCCAAGAGGCGGTGGTGGATTGGGAACGTCTATGGCTTGAATTGACGTGACGTTGGCCGGTTCGCCGAGAATGTGCCCTGAGTGCACGGGGTGTGTGGCCGTGCGAGCCTACGCATGTGGTGAAGTGCAAATACTTTATATAAGTGCATATGCTAATAAAGTGCAGGGAAAGAGCATCGCCGCCCCGAATGTGGGGGCGAGATCGTAATAATTTGGTCAGCATTGCTGACCGTTGCTATTGTTTGCCACCGGGCGGTGGTTTGTGGCTTGTAGGTGCTGCGGAGCAGAGCGGGAAATAGCGGGCTAAAGCCCTTGTTGCTGTGCTGGCCCTCGAAGGCCTAATTGCTTATGTTTCTTTCCCGTTTTTCATGTATGGCTGGCCTGCGTGCCGAAGTTTGGAAAACACTTCTTTTGTTAAGTGAACCGTGTAAGGACTTAAGGCCATTTCTCTTTTGGTGTATGTATACATTCCTGAGTTTGTAGTGGACATTCATGCTGTTGTGGCTGGGTTCTTATTTCTTTTGCAACCTAATAAATTGCTTCCGCTAGGTGTTGTGTAGGACGACATGATTGGTTGAATGGTTTCAACGCGTAACCAACCGGTCTGTCCGTAGTATATGGCGTCAGGCCCCGGCCGGACCTACTGCTATATGCTATGCGACGTATAGGGGTGTTACACTGTACTCACGCGCGTGTGTCACCCCCTTGCTGAGCGACCTTGCAAGGGTAGACTCGCTGCTAATTTAGGATACATACCCTCGCTGAGACCCCGAGATCTCACCAGACTTAGGTAGTAGAAAGTAGACCACTCACCGCGTTGGGCTCGCGACCAACCTGCTCGCATGAGAGGTTCTTTGCCTTTAGAGATCCATTCTAGGCCCGAAAATTCCCAAGTAAAATCTCGATATGGTGGAGTGTAGTTGTCGAGAACATCCTCAGCTCGCCATCTTTGACCTTGCCTTGCTTAGGTAATGCCACCCCTCAGTAGTTGTCAAGATCCTATCTTGCCACTACATGCTCGCCTAGGGATTGTTAGGTCTTACTCCCCCCATATTCTGCCCCAAGTTCAACTTCAAATGCCTCATGTTGATTGGCAAGAACAGCCCAAGACCTTATTCAAGGGTAGCAACAATGTTAACCGAGGACTCCTACCATGTCAGCTAGATGGAAGCCTGACAGCGGTAGCAGCTCGGGACTTGGGTTGACTCTCTCGAGTGACATCCAGCCCTGCCAGCTAGGTGAGAGCCTGACAGTTGGATCTGCTCAGGGTCCGGGTAGACTCTCTTGAGTGATATCCAGCCCTGCCATCTAGGTGAGAGCCTGGCATTAGGATCTACTCGGGGTACGAGTAGGCTCTCTCGAGTGACATCCAGCCCTACCAGCTAGGTGAGAGCCTTATAGCGAGATCTGCTCGTGGTCTGGGTAGACTCTCGAGTGACATCCAGCCCTGCTATCTAGGTGAGACCCTAACAACGGGATCTGCTTGGGGTCTGGGTAGACTCTCTCGAGTGACATCCAGCCCAACCAGCTAGGTGAGTGCCTGACAGCAGGATCTGCTTGGAGTTTGGGTAGACTCTCTTGAGTGACGTCCAGCCCTGCCAGCTAGGTGAGAGCCTAGCATCGGGATCTGCTCGGGGACTGAGTAGACTCTCTTTAGTGACATCCAGCCCTGCCAGCTAGGTGAGAGCCTGGAAGCGGGATCTGCTCAGGGTCTAGGTAGACTCTCTCGAGTGGCATCCTGCCCTGCCAGCTAGGTGAGAGCCTGATAACGGGATCTACTCGGGGTCCGAGTAGAATCTCTTGAGTGACATCCATCTCTGCTAGCTAGGTGAGAGCCTGACAAAGGGATCCGCTCGAGGTCTACTAAGTGAACTCTTCACCCACTCATATGAATCATTGCAGAAGACAATTGGAATATCAAGAAGCTTTATTAGAAATAGGACATCACTTACATGGCTCAAGGGTAAAAATGCTTCAAGTCATCACCACTCAATGTGTGACATAGGGTCTCGCCCTCCACATTTCAGAGGAGGTACCCCACTGACCTCAACGCTTCTTTAATAAAAAATGGTCCCTCCCAGTTGGGGTTGAGCTTTCCAACGACAGCTGATCTTCTTGCTGTATCCACCTTCTTGAGCACAAAGTATCCTTCCGCAAACTGTTTGATCATGACGTGTTTGTAAAAGTACTTGGCCATCCGCCGCTTGACCTCTTCCTGTCGGATGGCAGACAGATTATGCAACTCCTCCACGATATCCAGGGAGAGCCGCAACTCATCCTCGTTCTCGGCCCGCCACCCTTCTTTGGCTTCCTTTACTTCAAGTACCTGAGGTGTCCGGTGTAAGACCCCTTTTTTTTATCAAACCCCGAGGTCTTATACCCAGAACCGCCGCTTTGCGGTGATACCTCCGCGCCCGGGAAGGTCGTCACTAAAAAACGCCAATTCTGCCGGCCTTATTGATCACAAAAGTAGCTGTAGAATAGTAAGAAAATGCAGTCCACATCCATATCACATATAATAAAATCTCCACGAAGGGAGTGTCCACAAAATAGTAAAGAGTACATAACTGAAGGGCTTAAGCCCGGTACATCAATATCCTCACTACAGATCTCTCATGCGGAAGCAAAATAAAACATCACTAGAAGTCGGTACTCACGATCCCAGCTGGTTGTGCTCCTGAGCTAGACTGCCCTGTCTCCAATCGCACCGGTCTCCTGGGATGCTCCTCCCTGCTGGGCTCCGCGATCCCCTAATATGATGTGGTTCGAAAACCGTTAGTCTATAAGACTAAGCCCTATCGTCCCCCACCCCTTCCCCCATGCTCCTAGGCACCGAGCGGGGAGGAAGAAAGGGAAGGACGTGAAAGTGGAGAGTAAAACAAACAGGTGACAGGGGACCTAGCTAGCAATTTATAATCATGTGGTAATAAGTAAAGTAAGAAAAGAAATTAACCTTCACTTATGCGAGTTACATAAGCCAAGGGATCTTCTACAAGGCTCCTATTGTATAAAATGTCCCATACCACTTTATACGTTGGGGTGTCGGTTATCACAAGAAGTATATATATATATATAGAAATAACCTTAATTTATAAACTTGCCCACACAAGCTTATAGACCAAGGGGTCATTTAGCAAGTCCTAATGTATAAGCGTCCCATACCACTTATACATTAGGTGTTACAGGTTATAATGAATGATTATGATATGCAGCTATATGGTGGGTATGTTATGATCAAGCAGTACAACTCACACACCCGACTTTGTGTACACAAACCTTTAGTTTCCCCATTTCGGAGGCGTTACCTCCCAGGATACCTCCATAGTGGCAGACGGAAGCGATGGGTTAGGCCTCGCCCACCTCAAAACCAGTAATAGCACTACCGGTCTGACCTATCGTACGCCTCAACGCTTGGTGCACTAAGCGGGCTACGCGTACTCTTTGCCGACAAGACCGCCGGACTTAAGTTGGTGAAGTGTAAAACCACACTGGCCGAGTCATCATATTGGCGTCGGTGCAATGAACCTCCAACACCAAAGACCCACCACCTTAGGTATTTCTTATGCACATGCAACCTTGATGTATCAACCTCCGAGCCAATGCTCCCCGGACAAACCCGTCCGTAATAGCCAACAACCGAGCCAAAACTCCCCGGACTAACCCGTCCGGCTTAAATTCCAAACCTCATCCCTTTGAACACCGCAGGATGACGCCCCTTTGAACACCTCGGGAAGACTTAACCATTTCCCTCCAACTCGTCACGAGTGAGAACAGGTACAGTTTACCAAGCCTATTAGACTACTCTTGCCTACTGGTAGTTACACTTAGTATTTTAGGGTTAATCCCAGGACCTCCCAGGGTATGCCCAATGAAGGGGTCTCCGGGGCACTAGGAACCAAGATGGAATTAAAAATCCAAAGTTCCCTTTCGCAAGGATAATTAGATTTAGTTGATGTCTACCCATGACCCACGACCAACTCTCATTATTACTCTTGGGCGATACTAATGACTTAAATTATTATCGGGAGGGCGACGGTCTTCCGCCGGCCTCCACCCCAGTTGTTACCCAATGGCTTGCACTTTCACTCTCGTCACTAAGACGACACTAACCACCAGGGTTATACTTCTAATCGTATTCTCAAACCCAATTGTCGATCTATCCCCCGGTGGGCCTTATGGTATAACCTACTTTTACTATGCGCAGCCCATAACCTAACACCACCCCGGAATCGAACTTCTAATTCCTTGGGCCATATGTCTCAAATTATTTATCCTATGGTGGTATGGATCTATATAATGACCATGATGATTTTCATAATTTTCCAACTTAATTACACCTTTAAATTAATTTCTTCCATTAATTCTTCAAGTCATTTTACACATAAAGTATAACATATCATAATTCTATTGATGTAAGAAATTTTCCTGACCTATAAAATGGTGAAATATCACTGTCTTCCAAGAGTCATAATTCTTCTTTAAGTATTTTTATTTATTCCTTAATTATCACAAAACCAACATATTTATCATTTTCCAAAAGAAGTATAAGGAATTCATTAATACAAATTCTGGGGAAATTACAGAGTGTATGTGTTGATAAGATAAGGCTAAATACATAGTTTCATAAACTCCTAAAGTACAATGGCCTATCAATTCCATTTTCAAGTAATTTACCAAAGTGCCATTATGGGGTTTTGAACATTACTAAGGCATCTTAAAATATTGAAATACCTTTACAAGGTTCTTTATACAAATATCCATCTCCAGGAATTTTCCACAATTTTTCTACCACATAATTCTATTAATTTCCAATTAAAAGTAAATAAAAGCAAAACGGTAAATCCACATAATTAAAGCTACATAATTCATAAAACAGAGAAATAAAATTTCTAGGGTTTAAATATGCCCTCTATGTGATCATGACAAAATTTGGGGATTTATTTCCATGCTAATCCATTTTCTCAATTTATTTACCAAAAAGGCCTAATATTTCAAAAATTCCAAATAATGGGATTTTTGATCCCAAAAATCCCATAATTAATTTTAGGGGTGAACTTAACCCTAATGGACCTCTGGATTCAAATCCATGATTTTTGGATGCCTCAATTAGACTGAATGTGCAATATATAAATTGTTGTTATTGGCACACCAAGGCTATGCATAAGCCAACACATGCCAGTGGGTTACCCCAACATGCAGTGGTCCAAAGGTGCTGAAAATTTATCCATGCCCTAACAATGTCCCCATGGGCATGCCACCAAAAATTGGGGCCTTTTGGGGTTGGTATGCCCCAAAAATCAACATAAATTTGATTTATCAAATTTTGACAAACACTATAGGATTATTTTCCCAACAAATTCCCATTTTTGGGGAGGATCTAGATATGCCTAAATAAGCCATATTCCCAAAATTTCAGCCCATTAGGACTTAGGGTTTGGGCAGGGCACTCATTTTAATCTCTGACCTGCCTTAAGACCAGTCCTAGGAAAAATGCTCTATAGGGCAGTATACTTTGCCAAAAAAATTTTGTAACATATCAAATTAAAGCTAACTTGAAGACCTATAAGTTTAATGTTGGACTTATTTTATGATAAGGATTGTAAGTGCCCTAAATTTTGAGATGCAAAAATCTGTTTTTATAAGGCAGAATTTGACACTATTCATATATTTAAATAAATCCAGGATTTAATATTATTGCATGGCACTAATCCTACAGCCAATCCGACGGCTACTGTGTTTCTTCCCCAACCCAAACAGGATATCCAGCCCGATAATAGGGGGCTTAACGGGGGGTTTTCCGGCAGCTACCGGCGGCGCAACTACCGGGAAACATCATCTTCCACCCACAATGGTGGGGGCTCCATTTTCCGGCGGCTAGGGCGGCGGGAGACGGCGGCGCCACCCAATCCCGAGAACACGCAGAACGCCATTAATGGCAAAAATGAAAGCTTGGTTCGGGCTCATTCGAGCCCGAACCTTACCATAACGTTCCTAGGATCTATAGCACGAGGAGAGAGGTGAGGGAGGACCTTCCCGGCGGCCATGCGACGTGAGGAGCGGCGGGGAGCCATTTACGGCGTTGGTGGTGGCGTTTCCCTGGTTTCACAGCTCCCACTCTGGTTCTGGCTTCTCTCTCTCGGGAAAACGAATGAAATGGGGCTGAGAGGGGGAGAGATGAGTAGAGGATATATGGGGGCGATGATATCAAGGGGGTGATACAAACTAGGCAAGAGGTGGCGGTTTTGCCTTATTATTGTCACCATGCATGCATGGGTGGGCCCCACCCCATTCAACTCTTCCTAAGTGACACCAGGGGTCGGCCAGCCCATGTGTGGGCTGATGGCATGGGCCCAAGTCGGCCAAATCCACTATCATTCTTAAATATCCCCTTTCTCTCTCCTAATTATCCTTTATTTTGAATTTCTCTTTCTCTCTCTCTCTCTCTCTCTCCTAGTCACTAAGTGGGTTAGCCAGACCTCTTGTCTATTGGAAGCCCCTTTAACCCATATGAACACAAAAATGGGGTTAACACAACTAGGTTTGGGTTTGAGCTTGAGTTAGCCCATTTAGGCTAGGTTTGACCTAACCCTAGAATAGAGTTGACTTGCGTCAACTTAGCCTCTTGGGTTGACCCCAATGGGTCCTTGGTGACCCATTGACCTCACTTTAGGGTTAGGAGGGCATGGGTGGGGTTTACTTAGCTAAGGGGAAGTCAATTGACCCTATGTAGTTCAATTTGACACCCTTTAGGGTTAGGGTGGACCTAGGTCAACTTGACCACTTTGACTGGTTTCAATGGGTCCTTATGGCTCTAATGGACCCTCTAATGGATTAGGGATGTTGTGGTGGGGTTATGGAGTTAAGTTGAAGCCCTAAGGTCAAATCCAAGGTTTGGTAGTGAGGTTGTGCTATAGGCAGACCAAGGTGACTTTCACCTTCATGCCTAAGCTCACTTGGTCTTTTTGAGCTTCCTATGGTTTTGTTATGACCTAGTCATGACAAAAACCACTTTTAGGGGTCTAGTTGGAAATGGGATGTTACATCCGGACTGTTGGAACACCTTATTACTAATTTGGGTCAGGATCACTATGTCAATAAGATTGTTGCTTTGACCTTGTTGTATAGAGAAAAGGTCAACTAGTTAGGTCTAAGGCTTAGGACTTAGGTTTGAAGCTTTCCCCAAGACCTCCTAGTTCAGATGAGAAGCCAAGTAGAAGAATTGAAGTTGTCGTCGAGCTCAGATCGACGAAGCGTCGAACTTAGTTCGACTATCTGTGAGTACAGGATTACAAAGCATCGACCTCAGTTCGACGATCTCTTAGCTCAAGTCGATGAGGCGTCGAACCTAGTTCGATGATCTCTGAGCTCAGATCGACGATTCTTGTCCAAGTCAAATTCCAATTTCTCTGTGCTCAGTTCGACCATAGTTGAGCTTAGATCGATGATTTCATTTGGAGATCGATGATTTCTGGGATTTTGTCAGCTTGTTAAGGATTTCAAATCAGAGCATTTACTGCAGAAGATTTCTAGCCGTTATAATAAATCTGGAGCAAGTTTCAAGGAAACAAAGAAGGAATGTACTTAGGTTATTTCCTCCTAAGACAGTTGACAATTAAAGAAAGCATTTATGACTTTGCTAACGGCTATTTTCAAGATTTGACGACTGGAGTTCTTATCATCATCATTCAGAGAGAACAAAAAGATATAGCAGTATACTCAGAAAATACACAGAACAGACACACAGAGAAAGAAAAAGAAGATCAATAACTCAGAAAACTGAACAAGTCTTCTTTCTGATTCCTGCTGATCAAAAGCTTTCTCAAGTCTTCATCATTCACACTCCAGACAACAAACATTTTAGTTTTTGCTGAAATCATCTAGTGCTGGAGCAATCATTTCATTGAAGACCTATCACCCTTGCAAAGCTTCCAGTTCCTGAACTTCTACTACATTTCAGGGGGAGCTTTGACAACATCTCATCCACTAGTGCTTCTCTTTGATAGTTGACAGAGAAGACAACTTCACCCCTTTTTCTTTTCCTTTCTTGTAAAAGGGTTTTTAAACTCCCTTCAAAAGATTTGCTTTGGTTCCTGAGACCTGATCAAAACTCAGTGGTGGCAAGACACCTGATCAAAAAATTTGGTTTGGTTTTTGAGCACCTGATCAAAAGCTCATTGGTGCCCAGGACACCTGATCAACTTTTCCTGCAGTGGATTCCTACCAAGGGTGGTAGAAGAGTGGATGTACCCTGGTTTTGGGGAACCACTATAGCTCCTTGTGTCTTCTGGATTGCTTGCTCTTTCTTGTGCTGTGTGTTGTGAATTAATCCTTTTGTAGTAGTTTTATTTCAGTTTCTACTTAACACTCTACACTTATTAAATCAAGTCTTCCACTGCTAAAATAATTTTTAATTTACCAAAATTATTTTAAATCACTCTATTCACCTCCCTCTAGAGTGAAGGATTGATCTTACCCTCACTTTCAATTGGTATCAGAGCCAGGTTGGTTGCTCAACCATATTGGTTGTTAATACAGACTAACATCTGAACCAAAAGATCTATCTTAAGATCCATCCTTATAGAGGGTTATTTTTATTAAATCTATTTTAGTTCAAATTCATGGCAAAAAACAAGGATTATGCTAGAACCAGACCTCCAGTGTGCAATCTCTCCAAGTTTGCACTTTGGAAGGCAAGGATTAGATTGTACATGAATTCTATTGATGAAGATATCTTTAATTCTGTTTTGACAGATTGCCCAAAGCCTCCTACAAGCACAAGTACAAATGTTATTCCACCTCCTTCAAGAACAGATGCTGATATAAAGAAATGGAAGGTTGCTGATGCCAAAGCTATGAACATCCTGGTACAGACAATGTCTGATGATATCTTTCAAAAGGTAGCTGAATGCAACTCAGCTAAGGAAATTTGGGACAAACTATCTGAAATTGTATCAGGATCAGCTGATGAGAGGAAAGACAGATGATCTCATCTCATCACCCAATATGAAAATTTCAAGAAGGCAGAAAATGAGTCAGTAACTGACATGTATAGCAGACTAAGCTTTATTGTCAGTGAACTCAAAACTTTGGACAAGGAGATCTCTCTCACAGAGATCAATGACAAAATTCTAATGTGCTTCCCCAGCACTTGGGATTCAAGAATCTAGCCAATCAAGGATGCCAAAAGTCTGAATGAGATTACCACAGAAGCTCTATTGGGCAAGCTCAAATCTTATGAGAAGCTCATCAAAAATAGATAAGAAGAACAAAAGACAATTTCTACAGCAGTCAGGAAGGAGAAATCAATTGCTTTCAAGGCCATAGAAGAACAGCCTGAAGACAAAGTCACGGGCAATGAAGAACTGATGAGCCTCCTAGCCAAGAGGTTCTACAAAATGGCCAGGAAGGACTTCAGAAAAAGGTCATCCAGAGGCCAAGAAAAGCCAAGGTATGATAAATCAAATAATAAAGAGATTATTTGCTATGGTTGCAGGAAACCAGGCCACATACTGCCTGGCTGTCCAGAAAATCAAAATAAGGACAAAAAGGACAAGAGGGAAAAGAGAAAAGACAAAGACTCTAGAAGAAATCATAATGACAGATCCTCTTCCAGCAAGAACAAGCACACAAGGCAGGCATTTGTTGCCGAAACATGGAGTGCAATAGAAGAAGAATCTGATGCATCATCAAGCTCAAGTGATGATGAAGATGATGCACAGGAAAAAGAATTCTACATGATGGCAATCAATGCATCTCAAAACAACATTGATTCAGAACATGAATCTGAATCTGAATCTGAACCAGAGCTAGAAGAAGATCAGGTAATTGATTTATTTGACTTTAATTCTGAGGACTACAAGTCTGAATTTAAAGCACTGTGTTTAGATCTTCTCAATTCTGAGAAAGAAATTATTTCTCTCAGAAATCAATTATCTGAATACAGTACCCTAGGTTCAGGTAACCTCAAACTCTCAGATGAGTTATGTTGGGTACATTGGAAAATGTGTACTAGATTTGGAGAAGCCACAACTTAGTCAATGATATGCATCAATGTGTATTTGATAGAAGTTTGAGTTTCATTGTGCAGGTTTAAAATTTTTAAGGAAAATTTTCTAAGTACAAGTGTCGACACTTGTGAAGAAAATGTGTCGACACTCAAGGAGACTGTGTCGACACTCAGGCAAGCTGTGTCGACACACAGGCAAAATGTGTCGACACTTATGAAGAAGCTATATCGACACTCAGCTGCTATGATGACACTGAGGAAAGATGTGTCGACACACTATCAAAATGTGTCGACACTTATAAAGAAGTTGTGTCGACACTCAAAGCTATGTCGACACCTAAAGAAGCAGTTGTGTCGACATCAAGAATTGTGTCGATAACTTAAAACAGAATTTTGTCGACACTTAAAACAGAAGATGAGTCGACACTCAGGAGCTATATCAACACCTGAAGCAATTGTGTCGACACACAGGACATGTGTCGACACACCAACTCTCAAGAGGCTGTGTCGAGTTCAAAAGTAATTGTATCGATACACAGGACTTGTGTCGACACACACTCAACGCCATTTGACAAACACTCAACACCATATGTCTACAACAGAAATGTCGAGACAAGAAGCTGTTGTGTCGACACACAGGACTTGTGTCAACACATACAATAAAAAGCAGTGTCGAGAAGCAGAAGTATGACTGTGTCGACAGTTGGAGTATTTGTGTCGACACCTTGAAGACTTGTGTCGACACTTAGCCTATATGTGTCGACACATGTGAAGCAATCTGCTGAGTGTTGTATGCTGAGTTGAAAAGACATTGAAGAACCTGGTGACGTGACTGGTGACTTGATAGCTGTCATAACTAACCGGTCTGACACCACTGTTAGAACTGTCAGAAGTCTATTATGAACCGGATAACCGGTAACCATGAAGCAAGCTCTATATAAGATACAGATCGGGAACGACAAAGAGGACAACAACACGAGGCATCAATAAGAAGAAATCTGACAGATCAAGGGCTGTCTGCAAGAAAGACTCAGAGTTCAATCTGAATCTAAGGAAGAAGCTGACTGAAGATCAACTTCAACTTCAAGAAAAGATCCACCTTATTTGTCCTAATCAATAAGCTTTGAAAAGCTAAGTTCGGTTGGATTAGAAGGATTAGTCTATATAAGAACTGATCAAGAAGACAACATCAACAGAGAAATCTAGCTGGTGAAGTTTTCTGACACTTATTACTCACAAATTCTTGAAGGATCTATTGTTAGATCTGAGATTGTAAGCCTAAAATTATAAAGGCTGGGGTAGGGCTGTGTGCCTGAGGTAGGACTTGTGGAAAGTCTGAGTTGTAAGCCTAAAATTATAAAGGCTGAGGTAGCGCTGAGGCCTGAGGTAGGATTCAGGGAAGAATCTGAGGTAGGACTTGTGTAAAGTCCGAGGTGTAGGAACCATTTTGGGGTTCTGAGTTTGTAAGATCTGTGGATCCGAGCCATTGGAAGGAAGTTAGGCTGAATCCAATTATCTGCTGGATAGGCGAAGGGGAAAAGTGGATGTACCCATATCTTGGGGAACCACTATAGATCTAGTGTCTGATGTATTGTTTTTAATTTCTGTCGATATAATTATTCTGTGCTAAAAGAAGTTACAAATATATGTTTTCCTTAAAATCAAAAAGACTCAAAAAGATTAGAACTTATTCACCCCCCCCCCCCCCTCTAGGTGTTTAGGCTCTTGAAACAAAGTCTTTCAAGTTGTATCAGAGGGAGGTTCCTCAAAATTTGACCTAACAGTCAGAGGATTTCTCCAAGGCTATAACAGACAACAAGAATGGGTTCAAGTGAAAATCAAAAGGAGTTTGGTTCTATGAAATTGCCTATATGCAGGGAAGAATCTTTTGACATTTGGAAAGAAAGGGCCAGGCTATTTATGGAAGCATCTGATCCAAGAATTTATATCACAGTACAGGAAGGCCCCTTCATCCCAATAAAGGTTTCAGTTCTTGATGCTAACATTCAAACTCCAAAGAGTTATTCAGAGATGACTAAGGATGAAATCATCTTGGCTACATTAGATAAAAGAGCTCAGAATATAATTGTAAGTGCCATAGATGAGGCAACATTCTAGAATCTTGTGCACTGTAAAACATCCAAAGAAATGTGGGATACACTGATTGTCTATATGGAAGGCACAGAAGAAGTCAGAGAGGACAGAAAGTCTATGCTGAATCAGAAGTATGAGAGCTTTAGGCAAACTAAAACTGACAGCATAGCTGAATGCTATAAAAAGTTTTTCAGAATAGTGCATGAACTGATGACATATGGAAGAGTCTTCAGTACTTATGAACTGAATGACAAGTTTCTTAGGTCCTTAACAATGGATTGGATACTAAGATATGTGCAATCAGGGAAGTGGCCAGACTGGCTGACACACCTCCACCTACACTTTTTGGAAAGCTGCTTTCATATGAAATACAGCTTAATGCTAGGAAAGTGGAAGAGAAGGGCAGCAGATCTGAACATAAAGAAAAGTCAGTAGCCTTCAAGGCTGAGGGCTCAAGGAAGGGTAGGAGAAAATCTCCTTCTCCACCTCGAAGGAGTACTGAAGTAGAAGAAGGTGTTCCTGAAATTAGTACATCAGATAGCTACACATCTGATGAAGACTTTGCTGCCTTCACTAGACAATTTCAAAGGTTCATGAAGAAAAAGAAATGGAGAACCAGGCCTTCATCAACATCCTATTCCAAGGATGAATACTACAGGGAGAAGAAAACACCTAAGGAGGACAGGTATGCTTATAAACCTGGTAAACAATCTAATTCTAAGATTGTATTCTATTGCTGCAACAGGTCTGGGCATGTCATAGCTGACTGTCCTGACAAAAGAAAGGAATCAAAGGACAAGAAGAAGCAGCAAATCAAAGGCAAAAAGGAGAAGTATCTAGTGGATAAGAAGGAGAAGAGTTGGACAGACTCTTCATCTTTAGAATCTGAAGAAGAAGAAGAGACATGAAAATATGTTGGACTCTTCTCAACAGAAGAGGATTCTAGGGAACTAGAATTCCTACAGATGCTGGACTCCATAAATGGAGTCGAAGAGTATTGTTGTAAAGGGCTGATGGCTTAATCTGAAGAAGATAAGTACCAGGATCAGCCTGGACCAAGAAAGGTAAACAATTCTTCCTCAGTCTCAGATTATTTGACAGGATCAGAATCAGAAGCATCTTCTTCAAAAGAAGTGGATGGATCTGAGTCTGAGGGGTATGTTCACCAACTCATTGATGAGTATGGTGGGTTGTTACATGCTCTAAAGAATAGCAAGTTTCTTGTTAAAGAGCAAGCCAAGGAGATTGAGTCTCTCAAACTGGCTGCAGCAGATTTAGCAAAACTGCTGGATCAAAAACTGAATGAGGTTTCCAAATTGAAAAACATTACAGTTATTCAGATGGGTACAATCTCATTTAAAGAGAATCATATCAAGAAACTGGAGGGAAAACTTCAGTAAGAGAGAGAGCTAGTGGCAAAATTATCCAAGCCAAAATCAGTCTTACCTTTGATAGATAATTTGTTTCACAAAAAGGAAAGACTGGTCTAGGATTTAAGGGAAGAACTAGGGCTACCAATTCTTAAAGAAAAGGTAAAGTCCAAGTTCAGCCTCAAGCTGTTAATCCCCCTATTTTCTTTAAGAAGGTAGTTAATCCTACTAATAGGTATGATCATGACATTACACATGGTAACTATGAGCATAAAAATCTCATGTGCAAGGGTGCAAGGGTGCAAATATCAATAGACCAATCAATAGTCATGCCCATCATCTTCAAGAAGAGTTCTTGAAGAATGCTGTTCCAGCAACAACACTTAATAAGTCTACTGACAATAAAGTAAGAAGGCTTGTACCTAAGAAGAGGTATAATAGGTTTGAGTGTTGGTGTTGTGGCAAGGTCGGCCACTTTGCCATGGATTGCTGGTTTAACTTAAGTGTTAAAAACAAAAGTAGGATTCATGTTAGATCAATCACAGGGTTTCAAACTAACAAGGACCTAGGACCCACTAGCAAGTTGGGTTCTAAAGGTAAGTGATTCATTATTTGTTGCAGGTAAATCCAAGTTACCATACCCCTATATGGTACTTGGATAGTGGCTTTTTCAGACATATGACTGGAATAAGGAGAATGTTGAGGGACTATGTGCCCATAAAGAATGGACCCAAAGTTATCTTTGGTGGATCAGAAAAGGGAATCATCAAAGGATTTGGTAACATATCTTGTGATTCAATTACTATCACCAAAGTGGCTTATGTAAAGGGTTTAAAATATAACCTGATTAGCATAAGTCAACTTAGTGATCTAGGTTATGATATTTCTTTCCACAAAGGAGTGTGCCTAGTAAAAAGGTCAAGTGATCAAGAGATCATTTTGACTGGCACTAGGAAAGGAAATGTGTATTGCCTTAACCTAGATTTTGAGTCTAACAACTCACCTATTTGTTTGGTTGCAGGATAGAAAGCTTCTCTATGTGTCAAATGGCACAAGAGGTTAGCTCATCTGGACTTTAAATCAATTGGACTGTTGTTCAGCATGGGATTAGTGAGGAATGGTCCTCAAGTTTAGTGCATAAAAGAGGGTGTGTGCTCTGCTTGCCAAAAAGGCAAGCAGACTAAGTCCTCTTTTCAGTCACTTGACATCAAAGATTCAAAGAGATATTTGTATCTCATGCATATGGATTTTTTTTGGTCCTATGCCAGTCCATAGTCTTGGTAGGAAAGCATACAAACTTGTTGTTGTGGATGAATATTCTAGATTTACATGGGTTTTCTTCTTGAGGCATAAATCTGAAACCCTAACTATTTTCCAGACTTTTGTCAGACAAATTCAGAATGAATACAACTGCTCAGTGGTCAAAATCAAAAGTGACCATGGAACTGAATTTCAGTCTGAATGTATGACATAATTCTGTGAAGAACTTGGGATTCATTAGGATTTCTCTTCACCTACAACTCCTCAGCAAAATGGTGTTGCTGAAAGAAAGAATAGGACTCTAATTGAAGCCAGTAGAACTCTACTGAATGACACTACTCTCCCTGAATACTTCTGGGCTGAGGCAGTAAATACTGTTTGTCATGTGCTCAATAGGGCCTCCATCAACAAGAAACACAAGATTACTCCCTACTAGATTTTAAAAGGCAGAAAATCAAACATATCTTATTTCAGAATCTTTAGTAGTAAGTGTTTTGTACTAGTCAATGGTAAACACTACCAAACTAATTTTGCTGCCAAATCCCTAGAAGGGATATTTGTTGGGTACAGCAACCATAGTAGAGCATACAGGATCTACAACTTGACTACTCAAGTTGTAGAAGAATCTGTGCATGTTGTATTTGATGAGTCAATGTTTATTAATAGTGAATTGTCTAGTTCTTTAGTTAGTTCTACAGGTCTAACAGATAAGTTGGACAAGCTGGCCATCAATAAAGATGTTCCTGCTAAACTAGATAAGGATAAAGATGCTAGCTATCCAGGGGGAGATCAAGTCCCTCTAGGTGAAGAAGAAAATGTGGAGCAATAATATGAGAAAATTTGAGATAGCCATAATGCTGACAGAATTCCTCCAGCAAGGAGACACATAAGGGATCATCCAGCTCACCAGATCATTGGTGATGCAAGTCAGGGTGTTCTAACAAGGAGCAGGAGCATGAACACAGTTTTATGTTCTAGCTTCCTGTCTCAGTTAGAACCCAAGAAGATTGAAGAGGCCATGCAAGACACCAACTGGATTGATGCAATGCAAGAAGAGCTCAGTCAGTTCAAAAGGTGTAAGGTATAGGAACTAGTGCCAAAACCTAAGGATCACAACATAATAGGAACTAAGTGGATCTACAGGAACAAGTTTGATGTGAATGGCACTATTGTCAAGAACAAGGCTAAACTAATAGCAAAAGGCTACAGGCAAGAGGAATGTATTGATTTCGATCTAACCTTTTCTCTAGTGGCAAGGTTGGAGGCAATAAGGCTGTTCTTAGCCTATGCTGCCTACCAAGGGTTCAAAGTATATCAAATGGATGTGAAATCAGCATTTCTGAATGGTGATTTAAAAGAAGAAGTCTATGTAGAACAACCCTCAGGTTTTGTAGACTCTCACTTTCCTGATTATGTATATAGGCTTGGGAAAGCTCTATATGGTTTGAAACAAGTTCCAAGGGCTTGGTATGAAACCTTGTCTGCCTTCCTCATTGAGAATAAATTCTCTAGAGGAAAGATAGACAAAACTCTATTCTATAGGGAATCAAAAGGCAAGATAATACTAGTCTAGATATATGTGGATGATATTATCTTTGGTTCTACTGAAAATAGCCTTTGTAGGAAGTTTGCCAAACTTATGCAAGGGAAGTTTGAGATGAGCAGTATGGGTGAGCTGAATTTCTTCTTGGGACTTCAAGTTAGACAGACTGAGAGTGGGTTGTTCATATCCCAGTCTAAGATCACCAAGGAGGGTATTAAGAAGTATGGTTTGGACTCAGCTTCTACAATGAAAACTTCAATGGGAACAAGTATGCATATATGCAAAGATGAAGCAGGGAAACCTGTTGATGAGTCTTTGTATAGAGGGATAATTTGCTCCCTACTATACTTGACTGCTAGTAGACCTGACATCATGTATGCAACATGTGTATGTGCTAGGTATCAAGCATGCCCTAAGGAATCTAATTATACTGCAGCTAAAAGAATTTTGAGATATCTTAAGGGCACACCTAATCTAGGCCTTTGGTACCCTAAGAATAGAGATTTTCTATTAACAGGTTTCTCAAATGCATATTTTGTTGGATGCAAAGAAGACAAAAAAAGTACCACAAGAACCTGTCAGTTCCTTGGTGGGAGGCTGGTATCATTGAGCAGCAAGAAGCAAACAAGTGTAGTTATATCAATAGCTGAATCAGAATATATAGCTGCAGATAGCTATTGTGCACAATTAATGTGGATAAAGCATCAACTACAAGATTATGACATCCAGGTAAGTAGAATTCCACAATTTTGTTATTCTACAAGTGCTATTTCTATTGTTAAGAATCCAGTATCACGCAGTAGGACCAAGCATATAGAAATAAAGTTTCATTTTATCAGAGAACATGTTGAAAAGGAAAATATTAGCCTAGAGTTTGTTAAAATAGATAATCAAATAGCTGATATTTTCATAAAACCACTAGATGAAACTAAGTTCAATAATTTCAAAATTGAATTAGGTATGTTGAACCTAGAATAGGTTAACATAAGTTTCCATGAGTAGAATCAGTAAGCACCAAATTTCTCTTGAAATTTGTCTTAAGTACAAAGTTTGTGTCGACACAAGCAAGTTGTGTCTACACACTCAGTATGTTGTGTCGACACAGGAAAAGGATGTGTCGACACAGAAGCAGTATCTGTGTCGACAGGAGAATAGGTGTCGACACAACCTTGTTGAGACTATAAGTTATGAGGATATTTGTGTCAACACAAAAAGTTGGTGTCGACATAACTCTGTCAAGACTTAAGTTGTCAGTGTCGACACAGACGCAAGTATGTCGACACAGACTCACGTATGTCGACACATAGATGTGTCGACTTAAAATACGTTTTGTCGACTAAGACATTAGTATGTCGACACATAGTTGTGTCGACTTAACTAAAGTTCTGTCAAGACCTTGGTCATTTTTGTCGACATAAAAACTAATTTGTCGACTTAAGCCCGACTTTTGATCTGCCCCTAACTCAAGTACTATAAAAAGGTGAATCCAAAATCTGGTTGACTACGCTATCAGAATTTTTGACTCTACACCTTCTATCGACATAGACCTTCTATTCTCCTCTCCTCTAGTACTTACATCAATGGCGCCACACCAAGAAGACAAGGTTAACGAAGGTTATGAACCGGTTCGCGAAGGTTTCACAACTTCTTCTGATGAAATTCAGGGAGTTATTGCCCTAATTTCTGAAAATGGACTCGAATATTTGGTCTCAGATCCGACAAAAATTTGGAAGAAGGAAGTCATGGAGTTCTATTCAACCGCTACAGTGGATTTAGAAGGCAAGAAAATCAAGGCGACTGTTAAAGATACCCGAGTGAAACTCATATTGAAAACTATCAAGAAATCACTACATCTTCCATTGATCAAGGATACTGAAAGTGAGTGTAAGATCTACCTTTACTCTAGAGGGGGGTGAATAGAGTATTTTATAATAATTTATAATTTAAAACTGTAAAGCAGTGGAACTCTTGATTTATGTATGTGTAAGGTGCTTGCAAAAAGAAAAACTAAGAAGCAAGAAAAAAAAATCACAGCACACAACAAAAACAAAACACAACAAGCCAGATGACACAAGGAGCTATAGTGGTTCCCCAACAACCTGGGTACATCCTCTCTTCTACCACCCTTGGTAGGAATACACTACAGGAATTGTTGATTAGGTGTCCTGGGCACCAATGAGCTTTTGATAAGGTGCTCAAAAACAAAATCAGATTTTTTGATCAGGTGTCTTGCCACCACTGAGTTTTTACAAGGTCTTAGAAACCATCCACAAAACTTTTGAAGGGAGTTTTGAGAAACCCTTTTACAGAAGGAATAAAAAAAGACAAAAAGGTTGAGTTGTTCTTCTCTGTAAATAATCTGAGAGAAGACAAGTGGAAGATATTGTCAAAGCTACCCCTGATATCTGTAAGGGTTCAGGAAGAGGAGCTTTGCTTAGGGTGATAGGCCTTTAGTTGCTTCAGATCTCCAGCAATAGATGATTTCAGCAGATGCTGAAATGTGTGATGTCTGGAGTCCTTGATGAAGAAGCTTTTGAACACTTGATGCTTGAAGGAGTAGAATAGCAGATGATCTCCTTCACAGTAATATTCCTTGTGTTCTTGAGGAATTCTGACTCAGTAATTCTGTAAAACTTTTGTCTACTGAGTCTATTCCAAGAAGATGAATTCTTGATGAATACTTTTCTTGTTCTCTCTTCTGTATTCTTTTTCAAATCTTATCTGTTCTCTCGCTATATTTTAGAATGATTCTCTTGGGAGTATATCAGATTCTGACTTCTTAATGGCCGTTAATCAGTCATAAATGACTACCTTAACTGATATCCTCCTCTAGAGGAAAGTCCTTGAGAAACATTCCAATTAGTCTTCCTTGAAACTTGCTCAGGATTGATTGAAAGGGCTACAAAATCCTTTGCCATAAATGCTAAAAATAAGTCTGAGTGAATTCCATAACTGTCCTGATTTTCAATCCTAAAATCGTCGATCTCTTCAGAAAAGCGTCGATCTGAGCTCAACGATCATCGACCTGAGCTCAGAGATTGAACTAGACTGAAAATATAAAACGTCGACCTGAGCTCAACTATCGTCGACTTGAGCTCAGAGACTTTGAAAACAACTAGAGACAGAGCGTCGATCTGAGCTCGAAGATCGTCGAATGGAGTTCGACGCCTCATTGAACTGAGTACAGAGATAGTCGCACTGAGTTTGACGTTTTGTTGACCTGAGCTCGACGAGAATTGTCCTAGTCTTTAGCACTTAAATCATGATCTGTAGAAGGTCTTGAGGGCAGCTTTCAAACCTAATTACTAACCCTAAGACTCATTCTAATTGACCTATCTGACTATACAGCAAGGTCAAAACAAATTCCTAAGCACATAGTGATCCTTACCCAAATTAGAAATAGAGTGTTCCAACAATCTGCCCCTATTTGGTTTAGGATTACTATTTACAAGACAAATAGGAAATAATAAGCATACATCAGAAATAAAAATAAAGCAGAAACAACAATGCAGATAACACATGTTGAGCATTGCAAAATCACAGCAAGAATCACAGATTCAGTCAAAAATAGATATAAGCATTAGCTTACACAAATTACTCATTGCCCTTTTTGAACAGAATTTCTCTGTTGGGATTGAGGGCTTCCTTTTTGGATCTTCTGTCATCATCTGCACCTAAGGAGGTTTGATATTTTGGCCTTGAAACAACAGCCTCAGGATGCAGTTTCATGTAGCTCTTTGGATCAAAGAATTTTCTTGAAGCATATCTTTCTAATTCTTTCTTTCTCTGCTCTGATAGTGTTGTGATGTTGGAGGTATATCTGCCTTGCTCTCTTCCTTTCTTGATCTGATCTAATGCTGCAAGTTCTTTCATTTTGGCTGTCCATGCTAGTGGATTGTTCTCAGGGTCTTCAAATGGAACTGGAGGTTCATATCTATTTAATTCCACTGAGTCAGTAGGAGGAGCTCTAGTGACAATTGTATCTTTCAGCTTGTAAGGGAAAGGACCAGATATAGAATCAGTAGGGCCTTGTCCTTCCCTTTGATATGGGTGTTGTCTAGCTTGATTTCTAGAATGAGTCCTGTAATCTCTCTGTCTGCCTCTTGGCTGATCTCTCCTTGACTGATATCTTCTTTGTTGTTGGCCTCTTGGTTGATATCTATCTTGAGACTGGTAAGAGCTTAACCTAGCAGCATAAGAAGACTGAAAAGTTGAACCTCCACCAGATCCTGAATCTGGAGGAGGAGGAGGAGGAGGATGGAATTGGGAGGACCCCTTTTCATACTTATCAAGTTTTCTCCTTTTCTTCATGGCCTTAAGTTGATTTTTGTAATATTGCATCCAGGGCTCAGAAATTGGACAGTCATGAAGAATGTAATAAGGTATATCATTGTCATTTTTTACCTTTTCTGGGGGAACTCTATTCAGTGCCTTGCTTCTTGCTTTCCTCTTCCTTGCAATAGTTGCAGAGGAGTCATCAGAATCAGTATAGAGTTGGTAACTGTCTGAACTTGGAGGATTATCATAAAGCTCATTAATCCATTGAATATATTTCTCCTGTTGTTTGGTTTGTTCAGCAACAGTGATTGAAGAAGCACTCTCAGATATAACAGCAGTAGCAGCAGCAGGAACATCACTATCAGCAGGCAACACATCAATTTCAGCAGTCTAAACAATTTCATTAGCAACAATATCAACAGCAGCAGCAGCAGCACAATCAGAAACAATAATTTCCTCAGCCTTAAGAGAATTGATATAAGAAGCAATCAGGCTGGGATAACAGCAAGCAACAGGCACAATGGCCTTAGTCATATCTTCAACTTCCTGAGCTGGTGGATAGCTGAAGTGCAGAGTATCAAAAACTGATAACAGTGACTTGAAGTCAACTGTTAGATTTGGAACTAGAGATGGAACTGGAACTGTCTCTAGCAAGAATTCTTCCGAAGCAGCAGGCATTGTCTCTTCTTCACATGGCATCTCCCCCTGCCTTGATTCAGTTGGAACTGGATCAAGGCACCCCATAGAATGGATTGCCTGAGGAAGAGAAAGAGAGGATAGCTTGGCAGATAGCTCCTGGATTGATTTCAGGAGTGGAGCCATGGAGGTCTCCAGCAGGAGTGTTAGCCTGGGAGCTAACATCCCATGCAACCTGTTTGCCAGGGCAGGAAGATCTACTTGCTCAAGTGAGACTTGAGTAGAGCTAGAGACTAGAGAGACAGAGATAGATGGTGAATGAGTTGTAGAAGTAGTGATAGAAGTGGTGGATGGTAGGATGGATGGTTGAGAGATTGGAATTATGGAGATGGAAGATATTGGTATGGAGATGGATGGGATGAAAGATGGTTGGGAAAGAATATCATGAAGGAGTTATTGATAGGAGGTGGTGGATGATGGAAGCTCAGTAGGTGAAGAGGGGGAATCATCCATAAAGGAATCTTCCATGAGATTGAAGGATGGTATGGTGGTGTCTATGTCAAGAGGTGGATAGAAGTGTAGGGGATGGAATTGGTCTTCTGTGGTTGGAGGTGGAGATGAAATGGTTATGGTGGAAGAGATAGAGATGGTGATGGTGGATGAGGGGATGGTTGAAGGAACAATTGGAGAAGGTGTAGAAGAGGAGGAGGCAGTCAAATCTTCCATGAGGGCAGTTGCCTGAGGGGAAGAGACTGCAATAGTCCTTGTGCCTGAAGGAGCAGTAGTCCTGGATGGCTTAACAATCTGCCTGTCCCATTTGCCAAAAAGGGCACAGGTAAGCCTCTTGGAGGCAATAATATGGATCCCACTGGACACATGCAGCTGAGGGCACCTGAAGTGCAGGATTTGCCCTAAAATCCTCCCAAAAGTAACAATACTTTTGTTTACCATCTTCTTAATCAGCTCAAAGAAAATTTCTCCCCAGTTTAAGTACTTCTTATCAACCAGTGCACCCATCAAGCAGAATTAATACCTGGAAACGGTATCATGGGCAGAATGTTTGTCTAGTAGGACCTTGCCCACAACATCTGCAAGAAATCTGTACTTAACAGACAGATTCTTTGTCAGCAGCTTGCTAGGGTTTGCTGCAGAATGCCCCATTCTATCTAACATATTTGCAGACTCTTCTCGAGATAACTCAATAGAATCGTTTCCAGAGCTTTGTTGAAAAACTTCAGTCAGTAGAGCAGGTGTTAGGGGTACCTGAGTCCCAGCTATAGTACCAATTACTGCATTCTAATCAAGATTGTGCGCTATATATACCCATTCTTTAATTTCATCAGCAGCAATCTTCATCCTTATTGTCATAATCTGTGCTAACTTCTGTTCCTTGAATAGTTCCAGTATATCCTTGAAAATTTGATTCTGCCTTCAAAGGAGTCCATTTTTATATCAAAGCCTGTGTCGAATTTCATTTTGGAGAGTGCAGCAACAGACACTGCCATTGTATACCTGCAAAAATGAACAAACACGACCAAGTGTAAAGAAGTTTGGAGGGAAAAAAAAAGTTTGCAGAGTGTATGAAAGCGCAAAAGGAGAACGACGGCCGAAGAATGACTTTTATATTAGGGTTCGACACCAGAAAGGAAAGATCGTTGAACTCCGTTCGACGATCTGGGCTTCTAAAGGAATCTGAAGAGTCTTCAATAACGTCGATCTCCGTTCGACGATATTGGAGAGCGTCGATCGACGATCGACGATCTCTGACCAGAAGGAGATAGCCTAGTGCTATCCGAAAGCGCTAAACTCCGGTCGACGTTTTCGAAAAACGTCGATCTCCGTTCGACGATCGTGGGGAAAAACGTCGAGCGCAGTTCAGAGACTAAAAACAGCCTACAGACACTAGAAAAATCAAGTTTTTAACCTTGTCTTGGTCAGTTTTTAGGGTTTTAAAATCTTGGGTTTCATTTTAAACTACCTCCATCTAACATTCCTAACTGATTTAGGAAGAAGGTGTGTTTCTTTTCATCCAATGGTTTGGTGAAAATATCTCTTCTTTGCAAATCAGTTGGGATATATTGAAGTTCAATTTTATTCTTCTCAACATTATCCCTTAAAAAGTGATGCCTAATCTCTATATGTTTTGTCCTACTATGGAGGACTGGATTTTTTGCTATAGAAATAGCACTGGTGTTATTTCAAAATATTTTTGACCTTTCTAAATTGTAGCCATAGTCTAGGAGCTGGTTTTGAATCCACAAAATCTGTGAGCAACAACTACCTGCTGCCATATATTCAGCTTCAGCATTTGAAGTGGACACAGATGTTTATTTCTTACAGAACCAGGAGACAAGTCTGTCACAAAGAAACTGGCAAGTTCCACTGATGCTTTTCCTGTCTACTCTACATCCAGCATAATCAGCATCTGAAAATCCAATTAATTCAAATCCTGAGTCTTTTGGATACCAGAGACCTAGATTTGGACAACTTTTTACATACCTAAGAATCCTCTTAACTAATGTTAGGTGTGACTCTCTAGGGCTTACTTGGAACCTAGCACATATACATGTAGCAAACATTTTATCAGGTATACTAGCTGTAAGGTATAATAGAGAGCCAATCATTGCTCTATATGTTGTTTGATCAACAGGTTTCCCATGTTCATCAGCATCTAGTACAGCATTAGTAGGCATAGGTGTTTTCATACAAGATGCTTCAAACATACCAAATTTCTTAACCAGTTCTTTTGTATACTTGGTTTGAGAAATAAATATGCCTTCAGCATGTTGTTTGACTTGCAATCCTAGAATGAAAGAAAGCTCACCCATGCTACTCATTTCAAATTTAGAATGCATTAGGTTAGAGAACCTTCTACACAAATTTGAATCAGTAGATCCAAATATAATATCATCTACATATATTTGCACTAGTAGGGTATGGGACTTATGGGTTCTAATGAAAAGAGTTTGGTCTACTCTACCCCTTATAAAATAATTTTCCAAAAGAAAGCATGCTAAGGTCTTATACCATGCTCTAGGAGCTTGCTTGAGACCATATAATGCTTTATGCAATTTGAAAACATGGTCAGGATAAGTTGAAGAGATAAAACATGGGGGTTGTCTAACATAGACTTTTTCTTTGATGTCTCCATTGAGAAATGCACTTTTTACATCCATCTGATATACCTTGAATCCTTTGTGAGCTGCATACGCTAGGAATATTCTTATGGCCTCTAACCTTGCAACTGGTGCAAAGGTCTGGTCATAGTATATTCCTTCTTCTTGAGAGTATCCTTGAGCAACTAGCCTTGCCTTGTTCCTTACAATAATTCCTTGATCATCCAATTTGTTTCTGAACACCCACTTTGTTCCAACAATGGAGTGATCCTTAGGCCTTGGAACTAGCTCCCAAACTTTGTTCCTCTAAAATTGATGTAGTTTCTCTTGCATAGCAATGATCCAGTGTGGATCTTGTTCTGCATCTTGAATGGATTGAGGCTCAACTTGAGATAGAAAGCAGGTGTGCATCAGGTTCTGGTTGACCTAATTTCTGGTTTGCACACCAATTGAGATGTTTCCAATCACTTGGGAGATTGTATGATCTCTTGTTATTACTAAATAAACAGAGGGTGTTGATTGTTCACCAACCTGTGTTGTTGTTTCCTCTTGTGAAACAACAACTGGCTCTTCAAGATGGTTCTCTCCAAGATGTTGAGTATCCTCTTCATCTTCACTTATTTCTCCTCTCTGTTGGGTAGGTTAATGTGTTGAATCCTTCTCTGCAATATGCAACCTGTCCAAATTTTCTGAAAGAGAGTTTACCTGCAAGAGTTCCATGGTAGAAGTATTCTTCTCCTTGTAAAACGTGTTAGTCTCATCAAAAGATACATGAATAAATTCTTCAATTTTAAGAGAAGTTTTATTATAAAGCCTATAAGCTTTACTGATCATGGATTATCCAAGAAAAACTCCTTCATCAGCTTTAGCTTGGAATTTTGCTAAGTACTTCTTGTCATTATTGTGAATATAACAAATGAAACCAAAAATTTTGAAATAGTCTACTTTAGGTTTCTTTCTTTTGAGCAATTCATAGGGAGTCTTGCCCTTCAGTTTATGTATCAAACTTCTGTTCAACACATAGTTGGAGGTGTTCACTGCCTCTGCCCAAAAAGATAGAGGAAGGTGAGCATCTGTCAAGAATGTGGTGGCAGATTCAATAAGGGTTCTATTTTTCCTTTCAGCTACCCCATTTTGTTGAGGAGTTCTAGGAGCTGAGAAAGTATGCCTGATCCCTTCACTCTGACAGAACTCTTGCATAAGAAGAGAATCAAACTCTGTCCCATGATCACTTCTGATCAGGGCAATGTGAGTATTGAACTAAATCTGTATGCATTTGAGAAAATCTGTCAAACACTTAAAGTTATCAGACTTCTTCCTCAGAAAGAATACCCATGTGAATCTAGAGAAGTCATCTACAATCACTAAAGTGTAAGATTTCCCTCCTAAGCTTTGTACTATAATGGTTCCAAAAAGATCCATGTGTAACAGATACAAGATCCTGGGTGAATCACTCTTATTAAGTGACTTAAAACTATTTTTAGTTTGCTTGCGTAATTGACAAGCCCTACATAGTCCTTCCTTCTTGTAGGGGCGAGAAGGTAGTCCTCTAACAAGGTTGTCCTTGGATAGCCTAGCAATGGTTCTAAGGTTTAAGTGTCCTAATCTCTTATGCCAAAGATCATTTGGTTTGCAAACTGAATTAAATAAACAGATATCTATATTGGTTGAAAGGAAATCTACAAGATAAATGTTACCTTTCCTTTTACCTGTTAACACTGTTGTGTTATCCTCTAACTTGATCCTGCATAAGGATTTGTTGAATACCACTTGATAGCCTTCATCACACATTTGACTGATGCTGATTAGATTGTGCTTCAGTCCTTCCACATAAGCCACCTTCTTGAATGTGACTGAGCCAATCTGAACAGCACCATATCCTTTTGTTTGACCAAAGTTTGAATCACCAAATATCATTTTGGGTCCAAGTTTGGTTTTGAAGGATGTTAGATTCTCCTTGCTTCCTGTCATGTGCTTTGAGCACCCACTATCCAGATACCATTGTTGGTTCATTGCTGGATATGTCTTCACCTGCACATAAACAATTTATATGTTTTTGACCCAGTTTACCTTGGGTCTAGGTTGATAACCTTTAAACTCAGAAATAAAAGACATCCTTGGCTTACTCTTATATACTTCAGGATGGTATCTCCTAGGAGGTACTATCCATTTAGTGTAAGGGTTGAAGCTTTGGGATGTAAGACCTCTAGGATTGATTTTAGATTTACCTCTGAAAGATTATTCAAAGCTCTGAGCTCCGTTCGACGATCGTCGAGCTGTGTTCAACGATATTGGGTCAGATCGTCGAGCTCCGTTCGAAGATCGACTATGCAAGAGTTCAGAGTTCAGAAGTCGTCGACCTTAGTTCGACGATTCAGCCTGAGATCGTCGAGCTCTGTTCGACGATCGTCGAGCTCTGTTCGACGTTTTCTATTGAACTTTGTTTTCCTTCGGTAAATTAGGATTCTTCCTAGCTACCTCTACAACACCCTTTCCTTTATTAGAGATAAATTTAATTGGGGTTGTTAATACTATAGGTTTGCTGGATGAAGCACCATAGCCCAGTGTACTGTTGAGTCTTGAGTTCACTGTGCTTGTGATGTCCATCAGTCTGATGCTTCTCCCATTAAGGGATTCTTCAAACTTCTTTGCCTGGGATAGTTCACTTTTCAGTGAAGCTATATCCTCCCTACAGCATTCTAACTCCTTAGAGAGTTTGAGGTTGTCTGATTTTAAAGTGCTATGTTCAGACAATTGATTTCTAAGAGAGATAATCTCTTTCTCAGACTTTAACAGGTCTAAATAAAGTGACTTAAATTCAGATCTAAAGTTCTCTGAATCAAAATCAAAGGAGTGTATTACCTGGTCTTCTTCAGTTTGAGTTTCAGATTCAGACTCTGACTCTTATTCTGCATCAGAATTTTGTTGGGAGGCATTGATAGCCATCATGCAGAATTCCTTCTCTTCAGCATCATCTTCATCATCACTTGAGCTTGATGAAGCCTCTGATTCTTCTTCAGTTTCACTCCAGGTTTCTGCTACAAATCCCTTCCTTGTATGTTTACTTTTGCTGGAGGAGGATTTGTTGTAATTGTTTCCCCTGGAGTCCTTATCTCTTCTTCTTTCTTTTCTGTCCTTTTTGTCCTTGTTCTGGTTTTCTAGATAATCAGGCACAATGTGGCCTTGTTTCCTGCATACAAAATAGATTATTTTTTTATTATTTGACTTGACATACCTAAACTTCTCATGCCCTCTGGATGACCTCTTTCTGAAATATTTCCTGGCCATCTTATAGAATCTTTTAGCCAGTAAGCTCATCAATTCTTTATTGCCTGTGACCTTGTCTTCAGGCAGATCTTCTGTAGCTTTGAATGCTATTATCTTCTCCTTCCTGATAGCTGGAGAAGCAACCTTTTGTTCTTCCTCTCTATTCTTGATCTGCAACTCATAAGACTTGAGCTTGCCCAACAAGGCTTCAGTAGTAATCTCAGATAGGCTTCTGGCATCCTTGATTGGCCAGATCCTTGAATCCCAAGTGCTGGGTAAGAACATTAGGATTTTGTCAATTAGTTCAGTTAGAGATCTCCTTGTCCAGTGTTTTTAATTCACTGAATATTAGGCTGAGCCTGTTGTACATGTCAGCCACTGATTCAGTTTCTCCCTTTTTGAAGTTCTCATATTGGCTTATGAGATGGGATATCCTATCCTTCCTTTCATCAGCAGATCCTGAGACAATTTCAGATAACTTGTCCCATATCTCTTTTGCTGAACTAGATTCAGCCACCTTTTGAAATATCTCATCAGACATAGTCTGAGCAAGGATATTCATAGCATTTGCATCTACAACTTCCCATTTCTTTATTTCTGCATATGTTCCTGAGGGAGGTGGAATAGCACTGGTACTTGTAATTACTAAGGGTCTTGGACACACTGTCAAAACAGAATTAAAGATATCCTCATCAATAGAATTCATGTAAAGCCTAATCCTTGCCTTCCAAAGTGCAAACTTGGAAAGGTTGCACACTGGAGGTCTGGTGCTAGTATAATCTTTGTTTTGTGCCATGGTTTTGTATGAATATCAATATAATACAAAAAGTAATAACCCTCTATAGAAGATTTATCTTATCAAGGATCTTTTGGTTCAGGAGTTAGCCTGTTCAACCAATCTGTTGAAGATTTAGTTGTTGAGTAACCAACCTCCCTCTGATACCAATTGAAAGTGAGTGTAAGATCTATCTTTACTCCAGAGGGGGGGTGAATAGAGTATTTTAAAATAATTTACAATTTAAAACTGTAAAGCAGTGGAAGTCTTGATTTATGTATATGTGTAAGGTGCTTGCAAAAAAGAAAAACTAAGAAGCAAGAAACAAAATCACAGCAAACAACAAAAACAAAACACAGCAAGCCAGATGACACAAGGAGCTACAGTGGTTCCCCAACAACCTGGGTACATCCACTCTTCTACCACCCTAGGTAGGAATCCACTGTAGGAATAGTTGATCAGGTGTCCTGGGCACCAATGAGCTTTTGATAAGGTGCTCAAAAACCAAATCAGATTTTTTGATCAGGTCTCTTGCCACCACTGAGTTTTGACAAGGTTTCATAAACCAGCCGCAAAACTTTTGAAGGGAGTTTTGAGAAACCCTTTTATAGAAGGAATAAAGAAAGACAAAAAGGTTGAGTTGTTCTTCTCTATCAATAATCTGAGAGAAGACAAGTGGCAGATGTTGTCAAAGCTCCCCCTGAGATATGTAAGGGTTCAGGAAGAGGAGCTTTGCTTAGGGTGATAGGCCTTCAGTTACTTCTGATCTCCAGCAATAGATGATTTCAGTAGATGCTGAAATGTGTGATATATGGAGTCCTTGATGAAGAATCTTTTGAACAATTAATGCTTAAAGGAGTAGAATAGCAGATGATCTCCTTCACAGTAATATTCCTTTTGTTCTTAAGGAATTCTGACTCAGTAATTCTATAAAACATTTGTCTACTGAGTCTATTCCCAGAAGATGAATTCTTGATGAATACTTTTCTTGTTCTCTCTTCTATATTCTTTTTCAAATCTTTTCTATTCTCTTGCTATATTTCAGAATGATTCTCTAGGGAGTATATCAGATTCTTACTTCTTGATAGCCGTTAATCAGTCATAAATGACTACCTTAACTGATATCTTCCTCTATAGGAAAGTCCTTGAGAAACATTCCAATTAGTCTTCCTTGAAACTTGCTCCAGATTGATTAAAACGGCTACAAAACATTTGTCATAAATGCTGAAAATAAGTCTGAATGAATTCCATAACTGTCCTGAATTTGAATCCCGAAATCGTCGATCTCTTCAGAAAAGCGTCGATCTGAGCTCAACGATCGTCTACCTGAGCTCAGAGATTGAACTAGACTGAAAATAGAAAACGTCGACCTGAGCTCAGAGACTTCGAAAACAACTAGAGACAGAGCGTCGATCTGAGCTCGAAGATCGTCAAACGGAGTTCGACGCCTCATTGAACTGAGCTCAAAGATAGTTGAACTGAGTTCGACGTTTTGTCGACCTGAGCTCGACGAGAATTGTCCTAGTCTTCAGCACTTGAATCCTGATCTTTAGAAGGTCTTGAGGGCAGCTTTCAAACCTAAGTACTAACCCTAAGACTCATTCTAATTGACCTATCAGACTATACAGCAAGGTCAAAACAAATTCCTAATCACATAGTGATCCTCACCCAAATTAGTAATAGGGTGTTCCAACAGATACAGAAGAAATAACACCTTCCTAGATTATAGAAGCTTTAAGCTGGTGTGGGCTGAGTCCCAATATCAAGATTGGATCCTCTATCACCAGAAAAGGGATGAATTCCCAAGGAAAATTTCTATCTGAAGTTGTTGGCAAAGTGATTATCTGCAAGACAGGTGGACATGATCGAATTTCTATCCATATGTTCAATCTGATGGTGAGAATCATATTCAAGATAAACACTAACTAGGCAGCAGTAGTGTTTGATAAAGTACAAGAAGGAATGAAGAAACCTAACCTGGGAAGGTTCCTCAGCCTATGCTTAACATAAGTAATTCCAGATGTTCTCAAACAAGCAAATGGTTCTAAGATAAATCATATGAGAAAAATGGATGTAAGGATACTGTTAAGGTGGGAAAGAGTTCTAACCAAGGAAGTCCCTACTCCTAAGGAGCAAACTAACAAAGACAAGAAGAAAAAGAGGGTGGTTGTCCAGGCTGACTCCTCCAATGATTCTGAGGAGGAAGTGGTTTTCAGTTCTGATGAAGACCAGCAACAACAAGATGTTCATGCTCAAGCAAAGGACTGTGAGCTCCAAGAGCAACAAATTGACTCTACTCCAGGGGGAGAAAACCTAGAAAAATAAACTGAATTGCTTTCCCAAGGGGGAGGTATTGATGTTGCTTTCCTTGATAGTGACTTAGCTCTAGACACAATAATGGATGTTGTATCTGAAATCAACACTGCAGCTAAAGTAACTGATAAGAATGATGCTCAAAATGAGCCAGTAAGTATCTTCTCCACAGACTAGTGATGTATTATAGTATTCTCCTCAAAATTGTTCAAAGGGACACTTTTGTTTACACAACAAAAGAGGTACTTTAAGTGGTATTTTTTTTAAAAAAAAACTAGTCTTATTCCTTCTGAATAGATACAGCAGGAATTTACAATGGAAGAATTGTTTCCTGATCCTCTTACTGATAGGACTGAGGGGGAGGAAATTGAAAAAGAAATGGAAATTCCAAGGACTGAGGGGGAGTTATCCAAGGATACCCCAGCTGAAAAGGAAACTATTTATATTCAAAGTACATCTGAATCTTCTAAAGATGAAGAAGCCACATTGGCTAAGAAAAGAAAGCTGACCGTGTAACACCCCTATCCGTCACATAGCATATAGCAGTAGGTCCGGCCGGGGCCCGACGCCATATACTACGGACAGACCGGTTGGTTACGCGTTGAAACCACACAACCAATCAGAGCGTCCTACACAACACCTAGCGGAAGCAATATAATTAAGTTGCAAGAGATAAGAACCCTGCCACAGAGCATGAATGTCCACTATAACCCAGGAATGAGTACATACACAAAGAGTTCACGGCCTTAAGGCCTTACAAAAATGTTCGCTTAACAAAATAGCGTCTTTCATACATCGGCACGCAGGCCGGCCATACATGAATATGAAAAAAAACTAATAACTACGCCTTCGAGGGCTGGCGCTGTAACTTGGGCTTTAGCCCGCTATTTGCCGCTTGGCTCCGCAGCAGCACCTGTAAAAACAACCCACCCAAGAGGTGGCAATACAAAAGGGCAACGGTCAGCAAGAGCTGACCAAATTATAACGACCCCGTCCCGTTTCTCGGGACGGCGGTGCTCCTTCCCTGCATATAAAACTATCATAGCAATTCTATAGAGTATTCTATTCGCCACAAGTGTCGGCACGCACGGCCGCACACTCCGTGCTCTCAGGGCACTAATCGGTGAACCCGGTCCGGACCCAGTCCGACACCGCGATTCCACCACCATCCCTCGGATGGCAACACACGTGAGCATTTAGCCCTTTCAGCCGAAGCCTAGGCTCGTTTCCAGCCCCCCGGGAAGTCCCATGTACTTTAGGTCGCTTCTACCGAGACCACTTGGAATGGGTAGAGTTCCACCCGCCCGTTGCTCACTTCACCACGGCCATTTAGCCATCGGTGCGGGCCAAGTTTCTCCTCATTCCCACAAACGATCAAAACACGCACATAACCCTGTTATGTACCGATTTGCCCTCCAAGGCAACATCGTGGCGGCAATTCGATTCCACCCAAGCTTTCCGGGTGCGCCTCGAGGTTAACCCCCAAGGATCCCTGTATGCAATCTACCGCGTAGAAATTTCGGAAAACTAAAATCATCGGCGCGGAGTCTTCTCCGGCCATGCAATGCAAACATCACCGATCCGGGCTAAACCCGAATAGGCTTCACACACAATGCCTACGCCCGTACTCCGATTCCGGGCTCTAACAACGGGGACTTTACATATCTACCCGAAGGGATTCCGCGCCTCAACGCTCACTCGCGAGAGGGGGATTTCCCCATGCATAGAAAGAAGGGCGACTACACATGCCCTATGAAGAGGATCGTTACCCTCGCATTTTTCCGCGGCGCCATGAAGATGTAGCCGGATGGAAAGCTTCGCCTCGCCCTTGCCTTCGAGGATCCGGACTCGGATCGCGAATCGGTGCTCCGGTGCTCCGCCGGCGGCCGGAATTTGGGCTCACACCACCAAAGGAGTTCTCCCCTCTCTCTAAGATGAAGAAAGAGAAACTCAAAGTGAAAATGAGGGTTTCTCCCCCATTTCCCGACTAATAACCCCCCAGGAGCATCCCCCACCGTCGGATCCAGATCCAAGGGAACGAACGGCCGAGATTAGATCCAAAATCCCAAAAACTGGGCCGAACACGGCTTGACACACGGCCGTGTGTCTGGCCGTGTAGCTCATTCGCCGATCGACACGGGTCTTGACACGCCGTGTTCGAGGCCGTGTGCCCCACACACGGCTTGATACACGGCCGTGTGTCTCAGGCCGTGTCCTTCTCTGACTCGAGACTGCACAAAAACGCATTCGACCACTGAACACGGGTAGGCACACGGCCGTGTGCCTGGCCGTGTTCCCCTGAGATGACCTCAAATCGAAAAGTGGTCAACCTGAAAGTTGTAGATCTCGTCGAGACGAACAAAATTCATGTTGACCATTTTTCCACCCGACACCGTTTTGACCCTCAAAACGGTGCCCGAACGCGATCATCTCCGAGGTTGGGGTCTTACAACTCCCTCCCCCTTAAGAGAATTTCGTCCCGAAATTAAGAACAGAGACTACACAAAATAAACATAACGAGTACCTGAGGGGAACAACTCGGGGTACTCCTCACGCATTGCCTTCTCTCGCTCCCAAGAGAGCTCCTCGCGTCCGCAGTTATCCCAACGGACCTTCACCATTCTGATTTCCTTGTTCCGAAGCCGCTTGACTTCGAAATCCTCAATAGATATGGGCTTGACTTTCGTTGTCAACCCTTCCTCAACCGGTACTTGATCAGCCGCGATCACCTGCGAAGGCTGTTGCACCGCCTTCCGCAACACAGAAATGTGGAACACATCATGTAATCCACTCAACTCCACTGATAGCTTCAAACGGTATGCCGCTTCGCCGACTCGCTCCAGGACCTCAAACGGCCCAAGGTATCTCGGACTCAACTTTTTCAAGCGTCGAATCCGTGAGACACCCTTGAATGGCTTGATCTTCAACTACACCCAATCGCCTACCGCGAACTCCACGTTCCGGTGCTTGGCATTGTAGTACTTCGCCTGCCGGTCCTGAGCGATCAACAAGCGCTCCCGAATGATCCGCACTAACGAGGTAGCACTCTCCACCTCCTGCTTCTTGTACAACCTTGCCTCACCCGCTTCAAGCCACGATAACGGCGTGCGACACTTCCTACCATACAGGGCCTCGAAGGGCGCCATTTGTATACTCGCTTGGTAGCTGTTGTTGTACGCGAACTCCACCAAATAAAGATGGTCTTCCCAATGCTTACTGAAATCCAGAACACACATGCGTAGCATGTCCTCCATCGTTCTATTGACCCTCTCGGTCTGCCCATCCGTCTGCGGATGGAAAGCTGTACTGAACTTTAACTTTGTCCCCAGCATCTGCTGCACCAACCTCCAATCATTTGACGTGAACCGCCCATCGCGATCACTCACAATGCTACGAGGCACTCCATGCAGCCTGACAATATTGTCAACGTACAACTTTGCCAATTTCTCCACTGGATCATCCTTCCTATGCGGAATGAAATGCGACACCTTAGTTAGCCGATCTACGATCACCCAGATGGCGTCGTTCCCCTTCTGCGACCTTGGCAACCCGTGCACAAAGTCCATGGATATATCGTCGAATTTCCACTCCGGTATAGGCAAGGACTTCAGAAATCCTCCCGGCTTTTGGCACTCCGCCTTCACCAAGGCGCACGTTTGGCATTTAGCCACGTACAACGCCACATCTTTCTTAAGCCCCGGCCACCAAAACAACTTTTTGAGATCACGATACATCTTCGTGCTCCCTGGGTGGATTGAGTACTTGGTATGATGAGCCTCGTACATCAACTCCGCCCGGAGGTTACCCCCACTTGGGACGCACAAACGATGATCCTTCCTTAATAACCCATCTTCTACCGAGAATTAGGAATTTGACCCATCCAAAGCGGCCTCCAAAAGCTCTTTCATGGAGTCATCTAACTCCAATGCCTGCCGAACCCGGTCAGCCAGGTCATACTGCACCTCTGTCCAGTTTAACATTGCTTTGGCGCTCGTCTGCTTGTCCACGCAACAGATCTCAAGCTCCTCCAACTCCCGCACTAGCCGCTCATCATGCACCGACAACCAGTTGGCTCGGGCGGGAGCCCTGCGGCTCAGCGCATCCGCAACTACGTTGCCCTTCCCGGGTACCTAATGTATTTTGAAGGTGTAGTCCCCCAGGAACTCCATCCACCTCCTCTGCCTCATATTGAGATCCTTTTGATCCAACAAGTATTTTAGGCTCTTGTGATCTGTGTATATATCGACCCTTACTCCGTATAGGTAGTGCCTCCACAACTTGAGTGCAAATATCACGGCCGCCAACTCCAAGTCGTGCACCGGATAATTTCTTTCATGCACCTTTAGCTGACGCGATCCATACGCTATCACGCTACCATGCTGCAACAACACGCAGCCCAAACCGCTACCCGAAGCGTCGCTATACACCTCAAAGCCCTCGGTCCTACTCGGCGAACTAAGCACTGGCGCCGTGGTCAACCGCCTCTTCAGCTCCTCAAAAGCTTGCACGCACTCTTGCGTCCACAAGAATTTCTGATCCTTCCTTGTCAACTTCGTGAGAGGTAACGCTACCCGCGAGAAGTTCTCTACGAAGCGCCTGTAATATCCGGCAAGCCTGAGAAAACTACGGACTTCCGCGACAGAAGATAACGCAGGCCACTCCCGTATCGCAACAATCTTCGCCGGATCCACCGCTATACCTTCCCCACTCACTATATGACCAAGGAACGCTACCGAGGGTAGCCAGAACTCGCACTTGGAGAACTTTGCGTAAAGCTCATTCCTCCTCAGAGTCTCCAACACCAAATGCAGATGCTTGAAGTGGTCTTCTTCGCACTGCGAGTATACCAAAATATCGTCAATAAAGACGATCACAAAGCGATCCAGGAAGTCTCTGAACGTCCTGTTCATCAGATCCATAAACACTGATGGCGCATTTGTCAGTCCAAACGGCATGACCGTGAACTCGAAATGCCCATACCTCGTACTGAACGCCGTCTTCGGGATATCACACTCCCTGATCCTCAGCTGATAGTACCCCGACTTCAAGTCTAACTTGGAGTATACAGATGATCCGACTAACTGATCAAAGAGATCATCAATCCTCGGGATCGGGTACTTATTCTTTTCCGTCAACTTGTTCAATTCTCTGTAGTCGATGCACAGCCGCATACTACCGTCCTTCTTTTTAACGAAGAGGACCGGTGCGCTCCAAGGCGACGAACTTGGACGCACATAACCTTGCTCCATCAGTTCCTCCAACTGAACCTTCAACTCCGCCATCTCCTTTGGCGCCAACCTATAAGGAGCACGTGACACGGGTTTGGCACCCGGCACGAGCTCGATAGTAAAATCAATCTCTCGCTGCGGTGGGGCTCTAGGAAGGCTATCCGGGAACACATCGGGGTATTCGCAAACCATGGGGATGCTATCCAATGGGGACTTTGGCTCCACAGCCCCCACTATCGCAAAGAACAGCTCTGCACCAGCACGAACCGCCTTCACCACCTGAAGAGCAGACATTAATGTCTTGCTCGACCCCTTAAGCCCCTCGAAAGTAGTCTCCCGCCCTACACCCAGCTTGACCTCTTTACGGTCGCAATCGATCCAAGCCTTCTGCTCTGACAGCCAATCCATTCCAAAGATAACATCGAACTCTACTAGCGGCAGCAATGACGCTAGCAAGTCAAACTCTTGGCTCCCAATGTGAACCTTCACGGCGCACACTCTGTCCGCACGCATCGAGCACCCGTTTGGTAGCAATACATCTAGCTTGTCCTTTGCCATCGAAGAAGGGACTCCGATGCGCGATATAAACTGTTCGGACAAGAAAGAATGCGAAGCACCAGTGTCGAATAGTGCTCGTGCCGGACTATCGCTAATCAACACAAAGCCTAAGCAAAAGACATTAGCTTAACAAGCAATAGGTAATAGTATTCTCAAGTCAACTTGCATAAATTAACTCATACCTGTCACCACATCCGCTTGCTTGATGGCCTCCTGCTGGCCCAAGTTGTAGACTCTAGGCTGAGTCGGAGCATAGTGGGACGCGGTCGACTCCACCGCTTTGCCCTTTTCCTCGTAGGTGGCTCCTTGCTTCCTTTCGGACTTTGCGCGTCCACTCCAGCAGTCACGGGCAAAGTGCCCCGGCTTTCCACACGTGAAGCAAGCGCCCGGGGTCCGATGGGTAGTTGCCCCCGAGGCACCTGCAGAAGAAGCTGGACCCGATGTCTTAGCCTTCTTGAAGAATTTACGGTAGCCCGACTTCGATGTAGTCGGCGCCTTGAACTCTGACTTCTTGCCACCGGATTCCCTTTCTTTCGTTGCTTGCACGTTTCTCATATCCTTCTCCAAGGACCGGGCCGAACTGACCAGGGTCATGAAACCCTGCGTCTTGGGCCCCGACAGCAGCAACCTCAAATCATCCCTTAGCCCTTCATAAAAGCGGCTCGTCTTGCGCTCCTCGTCGGCGAAGGTAGCGCCGGCATATCTCCCCAGCCGAGTAAACTCGTGGAGGTATTCATCAACGGTGCTATCACCCTGCACCAACTTCTGGAATTCGCTCTCCAGCGCAATCCTCTGCGCCGAGGGGAGGTATCGAGCCATAAATAGTCTCGCAAACTCCTCCATCGGGACTTCGGCCAATGGCCTTCCCCTCAACTGATGCAGCTCTAGGCCCTCCCACCACAGTCTTGCGTCCCCATCCAAAAGGAACGTCGCTATAGTGGTCTTCTTCCACTCTTCAGTTTGCGTCGCAGTCATCACCCTGTTGACCCTTGAGTGCCAATCCTCTGCTTGGGTCGGGGTTTCTGCCCCCGCGAACACTGGTGGGTGAAAGCCCATCACGTGCTTCAGTTGTCTTTCAGTTGCTCTCCGCGGCAACTCTGGTTCCAGCACAACTTGCTCAACCCTCCTTCGCTCTGCCGTCTGAACCGGTACTTGCTCCACAGCAGGAGCAGGCTGCTGCACCTGCCTTGCAGGCTGCGCATTTATCATTGCCATGACCGCTTCTGCCACCAACCTAATGGTCTCAGCAGACAAAGGTGTTGCAGGCGCATCGCTTGGCGCACTGCTCGCCTCAGAACCTGGCCGTTCAGACGGCCCAGCGCCACTTCTGGTCACCTAAAATCGTGCAAAACACCGATAAGCGACCCAAAAATTACTGCAAACAGCAATTATAGGAACACGCAGGTTCCTCAATCATGTGTATTTTCATTCCTAAGTGGACATTCATGGGTTCTTTTCATATTATAACGATGACGCACACAATGTGCTCACCACCCCTTAAAGTGAATTCGTCCACGAATTCATTTAAGCTTGACCGAAACCAGAAGTCCCAGGATCGAAACCTGGCTCTGATACCAATTTGTAACACCCCTATCCGTCACATAGCATATAGCAGTAGGTCCGGCCGGGGCCCGACGCCATATACTACGGACAGACCGGTTGGTTACGCGTTGAAACCACACAACCAATCAGAGCGTCCTACACAACACCTAGCGGAAGCAATTTAATTAAGTTGCAAGAGATAAGAACCCTGCCACAGAGCATGAATGTCCACTATAACCCAGGAATGAGTACATACACAAAGAGTTCACGGCCTTAAGGCCTTACAAAAATGTTCGCTTAACAAAATAGCGTCTTTCATACATCGGCACGCAGGCCGGCCATACATGAATATGAAAAAAAGCTAATAACTACGCCTTCGAGGGCTGGCGCTGCAACTTGGGCTTTAGCCCGCTATTTGCCGCTTGGCTCCGCAGCAGCACCTGTAGAAACAACCCACCCAAGAGGTGGCAATACAAAAGGGCAACGGTCAGCAAGAGCTGACCAAATTATAACGACCCCGTCCCGTTTCTCGGGACGGCGGTGCTCCTTCCCTGCATATAAAACTATCATAGCAATTCTATAGAGTATTCTATTTGCCACAAGTGTCGGCACGCACGGCCGCACACTCCGTGCTCTCAGGGCACTAATCGGTGAACCCGGTCCGGACCCAGTCCGACACCGCGATTCCACCACCATCCCTCGGATGGCAACACACGTGAGCATTTAGCCCTTTCAGCCGAAGCCTAGGCTCGTTTCCAGCCCCCCCGGGAAGTCCCATGTACTTTAGGTCGCTTCTACCGAGACCACTTGGAATGGGTAGAGTTCCACCCGCCCGTTGCTCACTTCACCACGGCCATTTAGCCATCGGTGCGGGCCAAGTTTCTCCTCATTCCCACAAACGATCAAAACACGCACATAACCCCGTTATGTACCGATTTGCCCTCCAAGGCAACATCGTGGCGGCAATTCGATTCCGCCCAAGCTTTCCGGGTGCGCCTCGAGGTTAACCCCCAAGGATCCCTGTATGCAATCTAACGCGTAGAAATTTCGGAAAACTAAAATCATCGGCGCGGAGTCTTCTCCGGCCATGCAATGCAAACATCACCGATCCGGGCTAAACCCGAATAGGCTTCACACACAATGCCTACGCCCGTACTCCGATTCCGGGCTCTAACAACGGGGACTTTACATATCTACCCGAAGGGATTCCGCGCCTCAACGCTCACTCGCGAGAGGGGGATTTCCCCATGCATAGAAAGAAGGGCGACTACACATGCCCTATGAAGAGGATCGTTACCCTCGCATTTTTCCGCGGCGCCATGAAGATGTAGCTGGATGGAAAGCTTCGCCTCGCCCTTGCCTTCGAGGATCCGGACTCGGATCGCGAATCGGTGCTCCGGTGCTCCGCCGGCGGCCGGAATTTGGGCTCACACCACCAAAGGAGTTCTCCCCTCTCTCTAAGATGAAGAAAGAGAAACTCAAAGTGAAAATGAGGGTTTCTCCCCCCATTTCCCGACTAATAACCCCCCAGGAGCATCCCCCACCGTCGGATCCAGATCCAAGGGAACGAACGGCCGAGATTAGATCCAAAATCCCAAAAACTGGGCCGAACACGGCTTGACACACGGCCGTGTGTCTGGCCGTGTAGCTCATTCGCCGATCGACACGGGTCTTGACACACCGTGTTCGAGGCCGTGTGCCCCACACACGGCTTGAGACACGGCCGTGCGTCTCAGGCCGTGTCCTTCTCTGACTCGAGACTGCACAAAAACGCATTCGACCACTGAACACGGGTAGGCACACGGCCGTGTGCCGGGCCGTGTGCCCCTGAGATGACCTCAAATCGAAAAGTGGTCAACCTGAAAGTTGTAGATCTCGTCGAGACGAACAAAATTCATGTTGACCATTTTTCCACCCGACACCGTTTTGACCCTCAAAACGGTGCCCGAACGCGATCATCTCCGAGGTTGGGGTCTTACAGACCGTGTTAAAAAAGAAGAGTTCTGGATATAAGAAAGCTTTATAATTGGGAACTGCACCATCTACATCAAGCATGGACATCAGTTCTCTACTGGTCCAGATGCAAATAAAACTGGATAATCAAAGACAGACTATAGAAAAATATGTGGATGAAACTCATAAGGAGTTACAGTTTCAGTTGGTCCAGGACATCAAATCCATTAGATTTGAAGTGAATCAACATAAAAAGGAGATGACAGATTTCTTCCATAAAGGAGGTAATGTTGTGGTGTTCCTGGCCATGCAACAGCAAGATATACATGCTAAAGTGGATGAAATTGAAGTGAAGCAGGGATATGTACTGGAGAATCAGATAAGGATGAATGACAATCTCAAGGATTCACATTATGAAATATTGACAAAGCTCACTTATTCAAGCACTACTCTGAAGGCGGAAATCTCCAAGCAAATCCAGGAAGATATATCTGCTATCAAAGCCACATTTCAAGAATCTCAGGAGAAAATTAAAACTTTCTTGACAAAATTTAGAGCTTATTTTAAATAAGGAACTGAATATATAGCTAATCAAGTCAGATTCCAGAAAGAAGACATAAGAGATCATGTTGCAAGAGAAGTCATAAAGGGGGAGAGAGTACTAGTCAAAGCCAGCTCTGACCATGCTGAATGGACTACCAATAGCATCAGAGCTACTCTTGGATATCCTCCTCTTTGTGATAATGCTAATGTAGCTGAGTCTGGGATTCAACCTAAATATTTTGAAGGAGATCAGCCTGAAGTTGCTCAGGTGATCTAACCCCCCAGCTGATTTTGAGATGGTTCAAGAAGAAGTGCTGAAAATTTATAGTCCTCCACCAGAGGTACAAAACGTAATTCTAGAAAAGGTTGAAATGTCAGAAGCTGCATTAGAAGCTCAGAAGGAAGCTCAACTTTCCAAGAAGAGATTCAGAGAGCAGGCTGAGCTGAAGCCAGATTTTGAGCAGTGGAGCTCAACTTCTAGAAATATCATACTTACTGCTTGGAAAGCTGTTAAGGATAAAACCCATGACAGGGGTAAGTGGTATTCTGAGCAAGAGTGGAATAAATATCAAGCTGGACAATAAGCAATTCTATACCATAGAAGAAGTGTTAAGGCTGGGAAGCTTCCTGCTAATGCTCAAGAGCAAAGCAAGTACTTCCCCAAACCTTTCCACTATTTTTAAAGACAAAAGATCAAGGCTGAAGCATTGAAGAAGAAAGCTCTCAAAGGGAAAAAGCAAGCTGAAGATGCTGAACCTTCTGTGCAGGCTAAAATCAAGTCTGGCAAAGGAATAGTTATTAAGGAACCTAGTCAGTAATAGGATTGCTAAGTTCTTGTATTAGAACAATGTATTATTTTTCCTTTCTATAAGAAATTCTTGTAAACCATAATTTTACTGATGAATGAAATATGTTTCAGTATTAAGTGTTTGTTGTTTACAATGATTATGTAATAACCTACCCTGAAATGTTTTTACTTCTATTATAATTTTGTTTTATCTTAAGAAATGTATATCTTTGACTAAGGGTTATGACTTCTTCAAATAGGGGGAGATTGTTGGGTACATTGGAAAATGTGTATTAGATTTAGAGAAGCCACAACTTAGTCAATGATATGCATCAATGTGTATTTGATAGAAGTTTGAGTTTCATTGTGCAGGTTTAAAATTTTTAAGGAAAATTTTCTAAGTACAAGTGTCGACACTTGTAAAGAAAATGTGTCGACACTCAAGGAGACTGTGTCGACACTCAGGCTAGCTGTATCGACACACAGGCGAAATGTGTCAACACTTATAAAGAAGCTATGTCGACACCCAGCTGCTATGTCGACACTCAGGAAAGCTGCGTTGACACACTGGCAAAATGTGTCGACACTTATAAAGAGGTTGTGTCAACACTCAAAGCTATGTCGACACTTAAAGAAACAGTTGTGTCGATATCCAGAATTGTATCGACAACTTAAAACAGAATTTTGTCGACACTTAAAATAGAAGATGAGTCGACACTCAGGAGCTTTGTCGATACTTGAAGAAATTGTGTCGACACACAGGACTTGTGTCGACACACCAACTCTCAAAAGGCTGTGTTGAGTTCAGAAGTAATTATGTCGACACACAGGACTTGTGTCGACACACACTCAACGCCATTTGACAAACACTCAACACCATCTGTCTGCAATAGAAATGTCGAGACAAGAAGCTGCTGTGTCGACACACAGGACCTGTGTCGACACATACAACAAAAAGCAGTGTCGAGAAGCAGAAGTATGACTGTGAAGACACTTGGAGTATTTGTGTCTACACCTTGAAGACTTGTGACGACACTTAGCCTATATGTGTCAACACATGTGAAGCAATCTGCTGAGTGTTGTAGCTGAGTTGAAAAGACATTGTAGAACTTGGTGACGTGACTGGTGACTTGACAACTGTCATAACTAACCGGTCTAACACCACTGTCAGAAGTCTGTTATGAATCGGATCAGCCGGTAAACATGAAGCAAGCTCTATATAAGAGACAGATCGGGAATGACAAAGAGGACAACAACATGAGGCATCAATAAGAAGAAATCTTACAGATAAAGGGCTGTCTGCAAGAAAGACTCAGAGTTCAATCTGAATCTAAGGAAGAAGCTAACTGAAGATAACCTTCAACTTCAAGAAAAGATCCACCTTATTTGTCCTAATCAAGAAGCTATGAAAAGCTAAGTTCGGTTGGATCAGAAGGATCAGTCTATACAAGAACTTATCAAGAAGACAACATTAACAGAGAAATCTAGCGTGTGAAGTTTTCTGATACTTATTACTCACAAATTCTTGTAGGATCTATTATTAGATCTGAGATTATAAGCCTAAAATTATATAGGCTGAGGTAGGGCTGTGTGCCTGAGGTAGGACTTGTGGAAAGTCTGAGTTGTAAGCCTAAAATTATAAAGGCTGAGGTAGGGCTGAGGCCTGAGGTAGGATTCAGGGAAGAATCTGAGGTAGGACTTGTGTAAAGTCTGAGGTGTAGGAACCATTTTGGGGTTCTGAGTTTGTAAGATCTGCGGATCCGAGCCATTGGAAGGAAGTTAGGCTGAATCCAGTTATCTACTGGATAGGCGAAGGGGGAAAGTGGATGTACCCATATCTTGGGGAACCACTATAGATCTGGTGTTTGCTGTATTGTTTTTAATTTCTATAGATAGAATTATTCTGTGCTAAAAGAAGTTACAAATATCTGTTTGCCTTAAAATAAAAAAGACTCAAAAAAATAGAACCTATTCATCCCCCCTCTAGGTGTTTAGGCTCTTGAAACAAAGTCTTTCAAGTTAGAATGTTGTAGAGAGCAGATAGCTTCACTGAAAAGTGAACTATCTGAGGCCAAGAAGTGTGAAGAAACCCTCAATGGGAGAAGTATCAAACTAATGGACATCACAAGCACAGTGAACTCAAGACTTAATAGTACACTGGGCTTGGGTGCTTCATCCAGCTAAGCTATTGTGTTAACAACTCCCATTAAATTTATTTCTGATAAATAAAAAGGAGTTGTGGAGGTAGTTAGATAAAATTCTGATATACCCAAAAATAACAAAGTTCAACAGATATTGTCGAACAGAGCTCGACGATCTTCGAACAGAGCTCAGTGTTTTCATGCGGAATCGTCGAACTCAGGTCGACAATCTCTGATCTCTAAACACAGGCAAGATCGATCGCTGAACGGAGCTCGACGATCTGACCCAAGATCGTCGAACTCAGATCAACAATCGTCGTACGGAGCTCAGAGATTTGACCAATTCTCAAAGGGTACATCAAAAGTTAATTCTAGATATCCTACATCTCAAGGGTTCAACCCTTATACTGAATGGATAATTCCTCCTATGAGATATCATCCTGAAGGGTATAAGAGTCAACAAGAGATGTCTTTCATTTCTGATTTCAAAGGTTATCAAGCTAGACCCAAGGTAAACTGGGTCAAAAATAAATGAAATGTTATTTGTGCAGGTGAAGACCTATCCAACCATGGACCAGCATTGGTATCTGGATAGTGGGTGCTCAAAGCACATGATAGGAAGCAAGGATAACCTGACATCCTTCAAGGCTAAACATGGACCCAAAGTCATGTTTGGAGATTCAAACTTTGGACAGACCAAAGGATATGGTGCAGTAAAAATAGGATCAGTCACAATCAAAAAGGTGGCATATGTGGAAGGACTGAAGCACAATCTTATCAGCATCAGTCAGCTGTGTGATGAAGGATATCAGGTCACATTCAACAAGTCTTCATGCTTCATCAAATCAGAAGACAACACAACTTTTTTGTCAGGTTACAGAAGAGGTAACATCAATCTAGTTGATTTTCATTCAACCCATGTAGACATCTGTTTATTTAATTCTCTTAGCAAACACAATGAATTATGGCATAAGAGATTAGGACATATCAACCTTAGAACCATTGCTAGGCTATCCAAGGACAACCTTGTTAGAGGACTACCTTTTGGCCCCTACAAGAAGGAAGGACTCTGCAGGTCTTGTCAGTTAGGTAAGCAAACTAAAAATAGTTTTAAGTCACTTAATAAGAGTGATTCACCTAGGATTTTGTATTTATTACATATGGATCTATTTAGACCCATTTCTGTACAAAGCCTAGGAGGGAAATCTTACACTTTAGTAGTTGTAGATGACTTCTCTAGATTCAAATGGGTGTTCTTTCTGAGGAAGTAGTCTGATAACTTCAAGTGTTTGACAGAGTTTCTCAAATGTATACAAATTGAGTTCAATACTCACATAGCCCTGATTAGAAGTGATTATGGGAAAGAGTTTGATTCTCTTCTTATGCTAGAGTTCTGTCAGAGGGAAGGGATCAGACACACTTTCTCAGCTCCTAGAACTCCTCAACAGAATGGGGTAGCTGAAAGGAAGAATAGAACCCTTATTGAATCTGCCACAACATTGTTGACAGATGCTCACCTTTCTCTATTCTTTTGGGCAAAGGCTGTGAACACTTCAAACAATGTTTTGAATAGGATTTTGATACATAAGCTAAAGGGCAAGACTCCCTATGAATTACTCAAAGGGAAGAAACCTAAAATTGATTATCTTAGGATTTTTGGTTGTATTTGCTACATTCATAACAACAATAAAAATTACATAGCAAAATTTGAAGCCAAAGCTGATGAAGGAGTGTTTCTGGGATACTTCATGATTAGTAAGGCCTATAGGGTTTTTAATAAATCATCTCATAAAATTGAAGAGACTGTGAATGTTTCTTTTGATGAAACTAACATGTCTTACAAGGAGAAGAGCACTTCTACCATAGACCCTTTGCAGGTACATTCTATATCATAAAATTTGGACATGCTACATATCATTGAATAGGATCCATCACCTTCATCCATTCAACAAGAAGCTAAAAGCAGTGAAAATGAAGATGACAGTCAGATCTTAGCAAGCCATGGTGTCAATCTAAATGATGAGCCAGTTGTTGTTCCACAAGAAGAAACAACAATACAGGTTGGTGAACAATAAACACCCATTGTTGATTTAGTAACATCAAGAGATCATCCAATCTCCCAAGTGATTGGAGACATCTCAGCTTGTGTGCAAACCAGAAACCAATTCAATCAAAATCTTATGCACACTTACTTCCTTTCTCAAATTGAACCTCAATTCATACAAGATGCAGAACAAGATCCAAACTGGATCATTGCAATGCAAGAGGAATTAAATCAATTTGAAAGAAATAAAGTTTGGGAGCTAGTGCCAAAGCCAAGGAATCATCTCATGGTTGGAACAAAATGGGTATTCAGGAACAAGCTAGATGATCAAGAAGTTATAGTGAGAAATAAAGCAAGGCTGGTTGCTCAAGGATACTCTCAAGAAGAAGGCATAGACTATGACCAAACCTTTGCACCAGTTGCAAGTTTGGAGGCCATAAGAATCTTCCTGGCATATGCAGCTCACAAGAAGTTCATGGTTTATCAAATGGATGTTGAAAGTGCATTCCTCAATGGTGACATCAAGGAAGAGGTTTATGTAAAACAACCCCCGGGTTTTATCTCTCTAACCCACCTTGATTTTGTTTATAAATTGCATAAAGCATTATATGGTCTCAAACAAGCTCCAAGAGCATGGTATGAGACCCTAACTTGCTTTCTCTTAAAAAATGATTTTAAAAGTGGTAAAGTAGACAAAACTCTTTTTATTAGAACCCATAAGTCCAATATCCTACTAGTACAAATCTATGTAGATGATATTATTTTTGGTTCTACTTATTCAAATTTGTGTAAAAGGTTCTCCAACCTAATGCATTCCAAATTTGAAATGAGTAGCAGGGGTGAGTTATCCTTCTTTCTAGGATTGCAAGTAAAACAACTTGCTGATGGAATCTTTATTTCTCAAACCAAGTATGCAAAAGAATTGGTTAAGAAATGTGGTATGTCTGAATCATCCTCTATGAAAACACCTATGCCTACTAATGTTGTATTAGATGCTGATGAACATGGGAAACCAGTTGATCAGACAACATATAGAGCAATGATTGGCTCCTTATTATATCTTATAGCTAGTAGACCTGATATAATGTTTGCTACATGCATATGTACTAGATTCTAAGTCAGCCCTAGAGAGTCACACCTTACATTAGTTAAGAGGATTCTTAGGTATGTGAAAAGTTGTCCAAATCTAGGTCTCTAGTATCCAACTTATTCAGGATTTGATCTAACTGGATTTTCAGATGTTGATTATGCTGGATGTAGAGTAGACAGGAAAAGCACAAGTGGAACTTGTCAGTTTCTTGGTGACTGACTTGTCTCCTGGTTTTGCAAGAAACAAACATTTGTGTCTACTTCAACTGGTGAAGCTGAATATATGGCAGCAGGTAGCTGGTTCTCACAGATATTGTGGATTCAAAATTAGCTCCTAGACTATGGCTACAACTTAGAAAAGTCCAAAATATTTTGTGATAACACTAGTGCTATTTCAATAGCTCAAAATCCAGTCCTCCATAGTAGGACAAAATACATAGAGATTAGGCATCATTTCTTAAGAGATAATGTAGAGAAGAATAAAATTGAATTGGAATATATCCCAACTGATTTACAAAGGGGAGATATTTTCACCAAGCCCTTGGATGAAAAGAAACACACCTTCTTCCTTAATCAGTTAGGAATGTTAGATGGAGGAAGTCTTAATTAAGTTCCAAGATCTTTAAACCTAAAAAGAAACAAAGACTAGGTTAAAATTTTGAATTTTCTAATTCTTATAAGTTTTCTATGTCTCTGAACTGCGCTCGACGATTTTCCTGAAGATCGTCGAACGGAGCTCGTCATTTCCAGATAGTATTCAACTATCTTTTGTTTTCCATCGAACGGAGATCGGCGATGTTAGGAATCGTCGAACGGAGCTTGGCGTTTTCCAGATAGTGCTGGACTATCCTTTTTCGGTCAGCGATCTCGATTATCATTGAACGAAGATCGATGATATTAAATATCATCGAACGGAGATTGATGATGTTGAGACCTTTCAGTTTCCCCTAGAGCCATAGATCGTCGAACTGAGTTCAACGATCTCTCCTTTTCTGCGTCGAACCCTAATATAAAATCATTTTTCAGGCGTCGTTCTTCTTTGCGTTTTCATACTTTCTGCAAGAACCTTCTTCCCTCCAAACTCCTCTACACTTGATCGTGTTTGTTTTTGCAGGAAACATGTCGGTTTCAGTCGCCATTTTAGCAGCAATGAAGTTCGATACTGGTTTTTACATTGATATGGCTTCGTTTGAAGGAACTGATCAAATGTTCAAGGATATTCTGGAACTGTTTGTGGTGCAACAACTTGTGAACATCATGTCAACCAAAATCAAACTAGCAGTAGATGAAATTAAAGAGTGGGTCTATACTGCCCACAATCTTGATCAACATACAGTCATTGGCACCATCTTAGGAACTCAAGTATCCCTAACCCCGGTGTACAACCCCATATTCGTTGGGTGGGACCCGGAGACACCACTGAGGAATTGGGCTAGGCTCAGGTTAGCCCTGGGTTAGCCCTAAGACATACTTATAGAGTTCTCGCCCTGAAGGGGCTCCCGCCCAAGGCAGATGTTCAAGCTCTCGGCAGGAGAGATCGTCGACCGACCAGGGCAGATGGTCGACCTCTCGGCAGGAGAGATCGTCGAACGACCGAAGCAGAGGGCCTGACCGCGGAAGCTTCCGCCCTAGGGCAAGCTCCCGCCCAGGGGAGGCGAGAAGGCCCCAAGAAGGCCTTCAGTCGTGAGCTCTTCGAAACCGTGGAGGGCGCGAACCTCTCTGGTAAGGGGGTCTCGCCAAGGTTGGCCCGGGTGAGGGTCCAGCGAGAGCCTTCTCGGCCAGGGTTCTCGCCAAGTGGGCCCACGTGGTGGGGCCCGGCGCTCATAAAGAAGATTATTTTTATATACTATATTATCCCGAGGTAAAATTACCCAAATGCCCTTTGAATGACAGCGGGATTTGGCTATTGGCAGACCCCTCAGGGGTATTTCAGTATTTTCAGGTCAAAGGAAGGCTATAAAAAGACCCATAAGGGCTCTTTAGAAGGCAAGTTGATCATTTTCCTCTAGCCCTAGTGCCTTCTGAAGAGCTCCCAGCCCAGCATTTGGCTTTGGAGGGGAAGCTCTCAGAGATCTTCCGGGTGTGTGGTGGGACCTCCCAGCTGAGGCTTTGGGTCTGTGTTAGGGCCTTAGCAACCTGTCAGGGGTCGAGGTTTGAGAGAAGTAGGCATTGACTGCACTTTGGTTCGTGAACATTTGTTGAGGTCATTTTTGGCTTCAACAGTTCTGGTGCGGTGAGCGTGGAAGCAGTTGGTGCAAGAAAATCTTGAGTTAAGTCCCATGGCAGGAGGCGAGGGTGAAGGATCAGGTGCGGGAGGATCCCCCACCCGGGTGGACGAGGCGACGAGGAAAATGTTTGAGGACTTCAGGCGAGAAGTCATGCAGACGATCAACTTGGCCTTCTCGGCAAGGAACGAGTGGGAGACGCCGCAGGTTCCGGTGGAGGTGGTTCTGCTGCTAGGCGAGAACGCTCCAGGGCAGCGCCCCGGTAAGGAGGTCCCGGTAGAGGCAGGCGAGAGAGACGTAGCCACGCGGGAGCTCTTCCCAGGTCATCGTCTCGGGAAGGAGCTCCCGGCGGATCTGGGCGAGAAGGAGGCGACGGTGCGGGAACTCTTCCCCGGGCAGGGTCTCGCGGATCGGTCCAGCCAACCGAGATCGCGAGACGTGCCTTCTCGCCAGGCAGGGGGCGAGACCCCCTTTAGTGAGCTCATTGTCTCGGCTCCAGTGCCGGAGGGGTTCCGGGAGCCGGACATGACCTACTACACCGGGAAGGATGACCCGGTCCAGCACGTGCAATGGTTCGAGGACGTGGTGTCCATCAGGCAAATGTCGGATGCCTTCAAGTGTAGGCTTTTTGCCATCACTCTGAAAGAAAAGGCCAGGGACTGGTTCCACCAGTTACCGGCGAGTTCCATCTACAGCTTTGAGGATCTGCGGAGGGGTTTTCTGTTGAGATTCTCAACTTCGAAGAAAAGGAAGAAGGAGGCTGAGTGTCTGTTTGCAGTGAGGCAAGGGCCGGAGGAGACGTTGGGTCGCTATGTCGACCGGTTCCAAGAGGAGGTTCTCCTGGTCCAGGAGGTCCCGGGGTATGCGCTGATGCTAGCCTTCACCCTGGGGCTGAGGCCAGGGTTTTTCAGCATGGAGTTGAAGAGAGTACCCCCTCTCTCTTTTGAGGAGCTCATGGAGAGGGCGGCGAAGGAGATAGACTTCGAGAGGGCAAACCCGACGTTTGCGAGGAAGCTGGCCAGGCTGGCCGAGGACGACGTGAAGGAGCCGGTGGCGGGAAGGCAGAGAGAGCAGAGGGAGCAGAGGGAGCCGAGGGAAGATAGGAGAAGAGAAGAGCCCCGAGGGCAGGGGCAACAGCATGGGGGGGGCCAGGGAGCCAAACAACCGACTGGGTTGGAGGCCTCAGGAGGGTCGCCCCCAGGGCCAGGGAGGACTTCAGATAAGAGATAACTTTCGGGAGCCCAGAAGGCTGGAGCAAGGAGGATGGCGACAGGGACCGAGGGGTCATTTCCCACCGCCGCAGGAGGCTATGGAGGTGGGAAGGGGAAGAGGTAGAAGATTTCGGGGAGCTGGAAGAAGGGGAGGAGGAGAAGGAAGAGGGGGCAGGGTGGCGTTGCCCTATTGCGACTTCCATCAGGAGGAAGGTCACGCAACGGCCGCCTGCCCAGAGTTTCTGGAGATCAGAGGGGCCAGAGGGGCCGGAAGGCAGGATCCGCCCGTAAGGATCGTGGAAGTACAACGGGAAGAGGTGGAGGACAGATGTGAAGACAGGATTGACGTGGGGACCCGAGGAGGGATCGGAGTGATCCACGGGGCGGTGGGGATCGAGGCCACCCGCAAGGGGAGCCTTCAAACCATGTTCCGCCGAGGGGTCGCCTCGACCTCCCAGGCTCCCCCCCCCCCCCCCCCAGAGGAGAAGATCACTTTCTCATCCGCGGATATGCCAGACTACGAGGACCCGTTCTGCGACGCACTTGTGATCCAGACAGCGGTGGAGAACTACACCGTCTCCCGGATACTGGTGGATAATGGGAGCTCGGTGAATGTGATCTTCAAGAAGGCTTTCGATGAGATGAGGGTGGAAGGAAAAAGGGTCCTGGCTTCTGATTGACCGCTTTTTGGCTTCTCCGGCGAAAGGAAAGAGGTGGAAGGAGGAGTAGGCTTGCATGTGAGGCTTGGGGGCGTCTCACGGAACTGTCGGTTCGTAATCGTGGACGCCCCGAGTAGTTACAATGCCATCTTTGGGCGCCCCCTCATCAGCGCCTTTCGCTGTGTACCCTCCTCGTACCACCAATGCCTCAAGTTCAACAATGGAGGGGTGCAGGTTAGAATCAGGGGGGATCCGAAGATGGCAAGGCAGTGCTATGTGACGGCGGTTAACACCGTGTCATGGATGGAGGAGGCAGAGGAGTGGGAGAGGGAGATGGCTGAGCAGGAAGGAGTTGAGGAAGGGGGGATGAGCCTGGGAGAGGCGATGGAGGTTGCTGAGGAGATGGCGGAGGCAGAGGAGTTGGGGGAGATCAGCCCAGAAGAGACGAGAGGAGTGGTGGATGAAGAAGAGCAGAGGCAGGAGGAGAGCCTAGAGGGGGCGATGGAAGTTGATGAGGTTGGGGGAGAAGAGCTCGAGTTTAAGCGGGAAGAGGCAAGGGTAAGTTGGGAGCGGTCGGGGCTGGAGCCGGCCGAAGAGGTGGTGGAGATGGAGGTGCTTACAAGAGCGGGGGAGGCGCAAAGGATTCGGATCAGCGGAGGCTTGAGCCTTGAGGATCAGGAGCGGATGCGAGCCTGCATCCAGGGCAACGTCGACATCTTCGCTTGGAGCGCGGCAGACATGCCGGGCATCGACGCGGACGTGGCCTGTCATCGCTTGAACCTGGATTCCAGATCCCGCCCCATACGCCAAAAGATGAGGGCCATCGCCACCAAGCTAGAAGCCCCCATCCGAGAGGAGGTCCAAAAGCTCCTGGACGCAGGCTTCATCTCAGAGATCCAGTATCCAGGCTGGATCTCCAACGTGGTAATGGTAAAGAAGGGAGGAGGAAAATGGCGCATGTGTATTGATTTTTCCTTATTAAATAAATCATGCCCCAAAGATTGTTACCCTTTGCCTCGAATCGACGCGCTGGTTGACTCAGCCGTCGGTTTTTCTCTTATGAGTTTTTTAGATGCATTTTCAGGTTACCACCAGATCCGGATGCACCCTCCTGATGTCAAGGATGTTTCCTTCATCACAAGAGAGGGATGCTTCAGCTATAAGATGATGCCCTTCGGATTGAAGAATGCAGGGGCAACATACCAACGCATGATGGATCGAATCTTTCGAGATCAAAGGGGAAGGAACCTGGAGGTCTACGTGGACGACCTCATGGTCAAGAGCAAGTGTGTTGTTTCCCACTTACGGGACTTGGAGGAAACGTTTGCCACCCTGCGGAAGTTCAAGATGAGGTTGAACCCCTTGAAGTGCGTCTTCGGGGCTAGTCGCGGCAAATTCCTCGGGCACCTCTTGACTCCCGCGGGGGTAGAGCCCAACCCCGATAAGGTTAAGGCTATTCTAGACCTAGAATCGCCTCGCAACGCCAAGGAGGTCCAGCGCTTGACCGGGAAGTTGGCCGGGTTAAGCAGGTTCCTCTCTCGGTCAGGGGATAGATGTTCCTCCTTCTTCAAAGTACTTCGTGGCAACCAAGCGTTCGAATGGACGGCCGAGTGCGAAGAGGCTTTTCAGGGGCTGAAGAGGCAACTCTCCCAAGCTCCGTTACTTCAAAGCCCGAAGGAGGGGGAGGACCTAGCCTTTTATTTAGGAGTGGGAGGAGAGGCGGTGAGCTCCGTCTTGGTTAGGGAAGAGGGGAAGAAGCAGTTACCCGTCTATTATGTCAGCCGAATCTTAAAAAAGGCGGAGCTCCGATACCCCATCCTGGAAAAGCTAGCATATGCTTTGGTCATCTCAGCTAGGAAGCTTCGCCCTTACTTTCAAGCACACTCGATTAGGGTGATAACCGACCATCCCCTTCGCAAGGTCTTGGAGGGGGTGGAACATTCAGGAAGGTTGGCAAAGTGGTCCATCGAGCTAAGCGAGTTTGACATCTCTTTCGTCCCGAGGCTCTCTATCAAAGCCCAGGCAGTAGCGGATTTCCTGGCGGACTATGTTACCGAGGCGGAGGCTGAAGAACCAAAGCCGCAAGAAGCGTGGAAGATGGTGGTCGATGGGGCCTCAGGAAGGCACTCCCTGGGAGGAGGTGTGGTGTTAGTAAGCCCTCAGGGAGTTACCATAGAGCAAGCCGTGACTTTCCATTTCCCTGTAACCAACAACCAAGCAGAGTATGAGGCTGTGATCGCCGGCCTTCGCTTGGCGAAGGAGTTGGAAATCCAGGATGTGGAAGCCTTCACCGACTCAATGGTGGTAGCATCGCAGATCCGAGGCGAGTTTGAGGCCCGGGAGCCGACCCTCGCGAGGTATCTATCTAGGGTAAGAGCCATCATTGGGGGTTTCCGTTCATTCTCTATTCGACATGTCCCCAGGGAGGAAAGCGCGGCAGCTGATCGACTGGCGAAGTTCGGGCCTCGGGGAGGAGGTACCCTAACCGAACTATTCCGACCAGCCATTGAAGAGGGGGAGTTGATGGAGGTGAATCGGCGGTCCTCGTGGATGGATCCATTGGTGACTTTCTTAACCACAGGAGAACTGTCGGAAGAAGTCAAGGATGCAAAGAGCTTCAGGCACAAGGCGGCTCATTACCTGATGCTGGAAGGGAGCTTGCATCGGAAGATGTTGTCAGGGCTCCTCGCGAGATGCGTAACCGAAGAGGAAGTCCCGAGGATCCTGGAAGAGGTGCATTCTGGAGAGTGCGGCAGCCATTCAGGGGGAAGGACATTGGAAGCAAGGGTGATAAGGCAGGGATATTTCTGGCGGACCATAAGGAGGGATACAGCTGAATTCGCAAGGAGGTGTCGGAAGTGCCAAGTACATGCTCCTCTCCAGCTCTTGCCCGCCCAAAGACTTCGAAGCATCACGGCGCCATGGCCCTTCGCCATTTGGGGGATGGACCTGGTTGGACCCTTCCCTCCAGCTAGCGGGCAAAGGAGGTTCCTCCTAGTGATGATTGACTACTTCTCCAAATGGCTGGAGATCAAGCCGTTAGCCAAGGTAACCTCCCAGGTCATCAGAAACTTCGTTTGGGGGGAAATCATTTGCAGGCACGGATTGCCCCAAGCGATAGTGACAGACAACGGTCCTCAGTTTGCCAGCGAAGAATTCATCAGCTTCTGCACCCAATTGGGGATCGATCTCAGGTTCGCCTCTGTCCATCATCCTCGGAGCAATGGCCAGGTGGAGGCGGCGAACAAGGTCATTGTCAACTTGCTCAAAAAGAAGGTGGAGAACCTGAAGGGTAACTGGGTGGAACAGCTCCCTTCCGTCCTGTGGGCCTTGCGAACAACTCCAAACACGGCCACAGGAGAGACCCCCTTCAAGCTCTCTCATGGGTGCGAGGCTGTCCTCCCGGTGGAGTTCGAGGTTCGGTCCCCAAGGGTCACGGCCGCAGGTGGGGGAAGCGAAGCTTGGAGGTTGGAGAATGAGGAAGGGTTGCGCCTCTCATTAGATATGGTGGAAGAGCTGCGGGATGTTGCTGCCATCAGACAAGAAGAAATAAAACGGCAAATGGCTCGGTACTTCGATAAGCACATCAGAGTCAAGCAATTCACCGAGGGGGATCTAGTACTGAAAAAGGTCGACGCTGCAGGAAGGTCGGCCGCTGTGGGTAAGCTCAACCCTAGCTGGGAGGGGCCTTATATAGTAGAGAAGGCTCTGGTTAACGGAGGCTACTATCTCCAGGATGCGGAGGGAAGGACCTTGAGTCACACCTGGAATGGTGATGACCTGAAGCGCTTCTACCCGTAAGGGGAAAGAAGGATTGTAATGTTGTAAATAACTATTGCATTTTCAATAAGTTTATTTCAGAATATTGACTATCTCTGAGTATGCAATCTTTATGCTTTTTGTTCTAACCGGCTATGACTCCTCATCTCAATGATAGAATAGGCCTGTTTGAAGGAATCTTCATCAACACCCCGAGCTCGGCTCGGCCCCAGGTAGACCCGCTGCACAGGCTCTCATCTAGCTGGCAGGTCCGAAGGCTCGCCTGTGGGGGAGAGGTTTGGTTATCTTCATCAACACCCCGAGCTCGGCTCGGCCCCAGGTAGACCCGCTGCGCAGGCTCTCATCTAGCTGGCAGGTCCGAAGGCTCGCCTGTGGGGGATAGGTTGGCTCTTGTGATACTTTGTTCTTAGCCACTTCAACGACACCCCGAGCTCGGCTCGGCCCCAGGTAGACCCGCTGCGCAGGCTCTCATCTAGCTGGCAGGTCCGAAGGCTCGCCTGTGGGGGATAGGTTGGCTCTTGTGATACTTTGTTCTTAGCCACATCAACGACACCCCGAGCTCGGCTCGGCCCCAGGTAGACCCGCTGCGCAGGCTCTCATCTAGCTGGCAGGTCCGAAGGCTCGCCTGTGGGGGATAGGTTGGCTCTTGTGATACTTTGTTCTTAGCCACTTCAACGACACCCCGAGCTCGGCTCGGCCCCAGGTAGACCCGCTGCGCAGGCTCTCATCTAGCTGGCAGGTCCGAAGGCTCGCCTATGGGGGATAGGTTGGCTCTTGTGATACTTTGTTCTTAGCCACTTCAACGACACCCCGAGCTCGGCTCGGCCCCAGGTAGACCCGCTGCGCAGGCTCTCATCTAGCTGGCAGGTCCGAAGGCTCGCCTGTGGGGGATAGGTTGGCTCTTGTGATACTTTGTTCTTAGCCACTTCAACGACACCCTGAGCTCGGCTCGGCCCCAGGTAGACCCGCTGCGCAGGCTCTCATCTAGCTGGCAGGTCTGAAGGCTCGCCTGTGGGGGATAGGTTGGCTCTTGTGATACTTTGTTCTTAACCACTTCAACGACACCCCGAGCTCGGCTCGGCCCCAGGTAGACCCGCTGCGCAGGCTCTCATCTAGCTGGCAGGTCCGAAGGCTCGCCTGTGGGGGATAGGTTGGCTCTTGTGATACTTTGTTCTTAGCCACTTCAACGACACCCCGAGCTCGGCTCGGCCCCAGGTAGACCCGCTGCGCAGGCTCTCATCTAGCTGGCAGGTCCGAAGGCTCGCCTGTGGGGGATAGGTTGGCTCTTGTGATACTTTGTTCTTAGCCACTTCAACGACACCCTGAGCTCGGCTCGGCCCCACGTAGACCCGCTGCGCAGGCTCTCATCTAGCTGGCAGGTCCGAAGGCTCGCCTGTGGGGGATAGGTTGGCTCTTGTGATACTTTGTTCTTAGCCACTTCAACGACACCCCGAGCTCGGCTCGGCCCCAGGTAGACCCGCTGCGCAGGCTCTCATCTAGCTGGCAGGTCCGAAGGCTCGCCTGTGGGGGATAGGCTGGCTCTTGTGATACTTTGTTCTTAGCCACTTCAACGACACCCCGAGCTCGGCTCGGCCCCAGGTAGACTCGCTGCGCAGGCTCTCATCTAGCTGGCAGGTCCGAAGGCTCGCCTGTGGGGGATAGGCTGGCTCTTGTGATACTTTGTTCTTAGCCACTCCAACGACACCCCGAGCTTGGCTCGGCCCCAGGCAGACCCGCTGCGCAGGCTCCCACCAAGCTGGCAGGTCCGAAGGCTCGCCTGCGGGGGATAGGTGGAGTCCTTGACCTTTTGATCCTTGGTTCTTGATTGGTAGCTACTACGTTACAACGAGCTCGGCTCAAACCCCGGTAGACCCGCTGCGCAGGCACCCATGTAAGCTAGCAGGTCCAACGGCTCGCCGGCGGGGTAGGGGTTTGATTGGTTGGAAAAATATGTGGGCAGGACCCTGACCTAGACCGGGGGCAAATCCCTAAAGGGTCTCGGTTCAGGGGTCTCGGCCATTAAAGGTCTCGGCTCAGGGGTCTCGGCCAGTAAAGGTCTCGGCTCAGGGATCTCGGCCAGTAAAAGTCTTGGCTTGGAGGTCTCGGCAGATCGCGGCTCGGAGGTTTCGGCCAGTGAGGATCCCGGCCCGGAGGTCTCAGCCAGCAAAGGTCTCGGCTAAAGGAGGTTCTCGCAAAAAGAAAGCTCCCGGCGGACCTAGGCAGGACGATTCAATCGACGACGCGAGGTTCCCGCCTAGCTGATCTCTAAGGAAGGTCACCCTAAAGAGACTAAGGGTCTCGGCGGAAGCTCGCGCGGAGGTCTTTCGGCAGAGTAATATACTTTCAAAGCACGCATGGATAATAATAAAAAAAAAGGGGGAAATGAAAAATGAAAATGAGGCATTACTTTATAAAAAAGCTAATTACAGAAGGAGGTTCTCGCTCATTACAAAAAGATATTCAAAATAAAAGACACCTCAGGGGGACGCGCTGTAGTCCCCACTGGTGCTCTCGCTTGAATCATCGCCAGAGCCTTCCCCGGACGTCTCGTCAACAGCGGTAGAGGACCTCGGGACGTCGGAGAGCGGCGAGTCCGGCGCGCCCGGAGGTTTAGGAACTGGGTCGTAAAGCCAAGGGAGAAGTTGGCGAGCGTCGATGGTCGCGCCGTCCTCCCGGAGCAGCTCGACGTCTCGCAGCGTCTCGAGCGTCAGCTTGACGGTCGCCTGAGCGTTGGCTTGAAGCAGCTTATCGACGTCGTACTCCGAGAGGTAACGGCTCCGCAACCTCTCATCTAGCTCCGGGGGCGGGACCTTCGTCAGCTCTGCGCGGAGCTGTTCCCTCAGGAGGACGCTCTCGCAGCGCGCGTTGGCCAGCTCTGCGCGAAGCTCCCTGACTTGGGCGGAATCCTGCAAAAGGGATAAAAGATTTTAGTCTAGACGCATTACACCGTAGAAACTTCGAGGAAACGGGGGCAAGGGCTCAGGAAGGTCTCGCCTACCTCGGTCGCGGGGAGCAGAGACAGCGCCAATTTGGCATCCGCGAGCTCCTGTTGAGCTCTCGCGAGTTCTTCTTCCGCAGCATGCGCGCGAGCTATCGCGTCCTCCCTCGCCTTGCGTATATCAGTGAAGTTCTTGTCAATGGTGATGCTTCGACGCGCACACATATGTGTAAGCTCGAACCCGCGCATTACGGCCCGGGTGGCGTCGAAGGCTAGAAGGCGGGTAGGCGTCTGGTCGAACACGCTGGCATCTTCCCGGCTGTATAGACCATACCCAAGCGAGAAGGCCTCGCCGGTCACATTTTCCCCCTCCGCCCATCGGGGGAGGAGGGTCGAAACCCTGATTGAGTTTGTCTTGGGGTCCCATTCCATCTGGGGCTTCCCCTTCGAGTCGGCGTACCTGACGCCTAAACCAAAGTTCCGGTGCCCTCTCGGCACCTCCTGGGGCGGGACGTTGGCAGAGGTCTCGGCGGCAACCACTTCTCCCCCAGCCTCGCCTACGGCCGATGTGTTTCTGGCGGAAGCCTCGGCGCGGCTCTTGGCGGCGGCATCCATCTCACTGGCCCTCTGAAGGATCGCTTCAAAGGACCTGCCCTCAGGAGGAGGTTGGACGGGCGAGACCGCCAACGATTTCCCCTTGTCGGCGGCAGAAGGCTTGGGCCTCTTCAGCGCGCGGAGAGGAGGAAGGGTGGCCTTCCGCTTCTTGGCCGGTGGCGGCATGGAAGGGGTTGGATCTTCTCGGCAGGCGCTGGCGCTAGCTTCCGCGAGCGCCAGGGGGCCTCTCGCTGCCAGACCCTCGACACCCCGGCCTGCGGCGAAGGGTTGGTGCAGAGGGACCTCCCGCTCTCCTGCAAAGTAAAAACGCTTTAGCACTTCAGCGCAAGGAAATCTTTGATAAAAAAGGGAATCTGAGGCGAGACCGTACCTTCGCCCGATTGAACAAGTGGGAGGGAGTCGACGTCCCGCAGAAGATAGGGGACGTCGAACTCCTTGGTCCCGAAGAATTCCAAGATTGCGCTCTCGCGCGATCCCAGAGCGGGCGGCTTGTAGGCAGCGTCTTCATACTGGACGGGCTGAAGCGGGACGTTGCCGAAGTCCCCGCTGACGTAAACGAACTTCTCGCCCCAATGGTGGTGCTTATTGGCGAGACCGGTAACCTCGAGCTGTTGCCCGGAGAAGAAAACTACCCCCCCCCCCCCTTGGCACGGAAGTTGAATAGCTTCCGGAAGATGGGCAGACTAAACTCGATCCTCTCGGATCGCATATAGCATATGAATGCTATAAGGATCGCGACGGAGTTCGGGTTTAGCTGGGCGGGCACCACCCCATAATAGCGGAGAGCTAACCGAACCTCCGGCCACAGGGGGAGGCGGAAGCCCACCTCGAAATGCTCGTGGGGGATGGCAAGCTCTCCCGCCCCGGGAGTATTCACCCTATCATGATTCCCCGGGTTCCGCGCCGAGAAGCCGGCGGGAACGTAGCGGTCGACGATCACGTTGTATTCGTCGAGGGTGAGCTTGCAGGAAGGGAAGAGGTGTTTCTGGAAGGCTTCCGCACAATGGGCACGACCCTTGCTCTCGCCAGGCATGGCTAGTTCGTGAGTAAGAGCGAGAGCTGTAGGGGGGTCGAAGCGGAAGCAGGAACGCGAGAGCACGGAGGGAAGGCTGAGGTTCCGGATCGGAGAAATAAATGCGGTTGGTAGACTTCTCTATTTATAGGGAATCATAGTCATCATGAGTTCATCCGGCAGAGAGAGAAAGTGACAGCGGAGTACAGCTGTCAGAATCCGGGCTAACGACGCCTCGGTTCTCCCCCTCAGGATGACGGCGGTCAACGGTCGCTTCGGGTTTCGACGCGACTGCCCGGATCGGCGCAAGCCTCCTAGACCGGCGCAAGCCTCCTGGGTTAACGCAAACCTCCTAGATCAGCGCAAGCATCCTTGGTCGGGGTAAGCGCCTTGATTAAAAAGCCCCGCAGAGCGATAAAAAGGAAAGGGAAAAGAGAGACATGGGTAGAAGCGAGACTCTCGCTAGCGCAAGCTGGATAAAACTTAATTAATAATATTGTTTATTACAGACATTGAAAAAGAGAAAAAAGGGGAGAAGAAAAAAGAGATACATTAATTCAGAGCGTGAAGGCTAGTAGGGTTTCCAGCTCCATCGTCCCCGTTCTCGCCGCCTAGTTCTTGGGGGCGCCAACGGGTTGAAGTAAGACGATAGCGTGGTACACCCAAGGTTGATCCGCCTGGCGTAGTCCCGGATCTGCGAGATGCACCTCCCTGGCGAAGACTCGGCGGAAGGCCCGCGCGGGCAATCAGTCTCGCCCAAGAAGAAGTCCCGCTCCAGAGCCTCCAGTCTTTGCTCCACGGATTCGCGGAATGCTTTCGCCGCGGCAGCATGGGCACGGTCTCGCCGGACAAGCTTGGCCAGGATGGCCGAGATCTTCCTCCGTCTCCCCTTCGCGCTCCCTGCACTGTTCAGGGTTTCCTCTATCTCGCCAGACGAAGGGAGGGGGGACTCTTCATCCTCTTCTTCCTCGTCTTCTTCTTCCTCTTCCTCTCCTTCCTCGTTGACTTCCGACCGCAAGCCAGGATCACCTGCAGAAGAAACACGCGAGAATTTTGGTTAAGGCATGACGATCGACAGTCCGAAAAAGTTTTCGCATACCTGCGGCTGGGCGAGAACCGTCAGCCAAAGTTGGACGAGAAGGCCCGGCCCCTCCGTTGGTTCCATAAAGGAGGTGAAGAGGCTTGCCCAGCCCCGGGCGGAAGGGCTCGCGCACGATGATCCCGGCCTGGCCGGAAGCATGAGGGGAGTTGTCTTCTCTGAAGGGGCGATCAGCATCTTTGAGAGTAGCGGAAGGTTCAGAAGCCGCCCCTCCCGCCTGCAGGAGAGGATTGGCCACCGCGGGAGGCACTTCGACGGTTCTCGCTTCATCTTCCCGGGTGGATAGACCCGGGTCGGCGGGAGCTGGCACTGCGAGAAGACGGTTCAGAAAAGAAAGGGTCTGGTTGAAATATTGACAAGGGAAAATGTACCTATCGTTCCGGTCTCGGCTGGAGGAATCCTTTCCGAGACCCGTGTTTGGCCCTCGGGGGGATGAGCGGGTAGGTTCGAGGAGCTGGGCGGAATTTCGGCGTCATTATTGGGAGCGGACTCCTGCGAAAGCATACTTTAATCATCGAATCTAATGTACAGTTAGCTCGGTAGGCACGGGCGAAAGGCTTACCTTCCGTAGGGAAGGATCTCCGGCAGAATTGGGAGTGGGGGAAGGAGGATCCCTGTTCTCGCGAGAAAGGTCCCGCCGGACCGCCTTCGCCCTTTTCTTTTCCTTCTTCTTCGGCTCCGAAGGCCCGGCGTTTGAAGTCTTTTTCGCTAACCATGGAGCCACCGCCGCACAATTAGCCAAGGCCCGCGCTTGGGCAGCGGCTAACCGGTTTTGGAGGTCCTGCGGAAGCGGTTTGGCAGCACGCTTGGGATGCATGGCGAGCTCGCGCGAAAATCCCGGAGGCGAGAGCTCAGTCAGAGAGTCGTATTTTAAGGGCAGGGCGTATGGACGTCCATCAGTACATATTTATAGCCACAGTGGGACCCACCAAAAGATTCCCTCGATAGGCGGGCACGTGTCCAGCGAATATTTTGGGGGTTGGACTTGTCTTGTCGAGCGCAGGGCTAGCTCGAAAAGAGCGGGGATTGTGTACAACCCCATATTCGCTGGGTGGGACCCGGAGACACCACTGAGGAATTGGGCTAGGCTCAGGTTAGCCCTGGGTTAGCCCTAAGACATACTTATAGAGTTCTCGCCCTGAAGGGGCTCCCGCCCAAGGCAGATGTTCAAGCTCTCGGCAGGAGAGATCGTCGACCGACCAGGGCAGATGGTCGACCTCTCGGCAGGAGAGATCGTCGAACGACCGAAGCAGAGGGCCTGACCGCGGAAGCTTCCGCCCTAGGGCAAGCTCCCGCCCAGGGGAGGCGAGAAGGCCCCAAGAAGGCCTTCAGTCGTGAGCTCTTCGAAACCGTGGAGGGCGCGAACCTCCCTGGTAAGGGGGTCTCGCCAAGGTTGGCCCGGGTGAGGGTCCAGCGAGAGCCTTCTCGGCCAGGGTTCTCGCCAAGTGGGCCCACGTGGTGGGGCCCGGCGCTCATAAAGAAGATTATTTTTATATACTATATTATCCCGAGGTAAAATTACCCAAATGCCCTTTGAATGACAGCGGGATTTGGCTATTGGCAGACCCCTCAGGGGTATTTCAGTATTTTTAGGTCAAAGGAAGGCTATAAAAAGACCCATAAGGGCTCTTTAGAAGGCAAGTTGATCATTTTCCTCTAGCCCTAGTGCCTTCTGAAGAGCTCCCAGCCCAGCATTTGGCTTTGGAGGGGAAGCTCTCAGAGATCTTTCGGGTGTGTGGTGGGACCTCCCAGCTGAGGCTTTGGGTCTGTGTTAGGGCCTTAGCAACCTGTCAGGGGTCGAGGTTTGAGAGAAGTAGGCATTGACTGCACTTTGGTTCGTGAACATTTGTTGAGGTCATTTTTGGCTTCAACACCCGGCCATTCTTACAGAATTTTTTGGGTTAAGTACTGGACATTATAGCATAGACCTATCAGGGGTAGAATTTACTGAAATGTTGGATAGAATGGGTCACAATTCTTAAAACCCTAATAAGTTGTTAAAGAAAAATCTGTCTATGGAGTATAGATTTTTAGCAGACATTATAGGAAAAGTGATTTTAGCCAAACATTCAGCTCATGACACTGTATCAAGACATCAGTTCTGCTTAATGGCTGCCATAGTAGATAAGAAGCACTTTGATTGGGGAGCCATCTTCTTTGATTTGATCAAGAAGAAAATCAATAATAATTTTTTGAATTTTGGGAGAATTCTTGGCCTATTCCTGCAGAATAGGTGCCCTCAGCTGTTAGTGTCAAATGGAATGCATACCAATGCTTCTAAGAGACTTTCTTCTGCTCTCTTTAGCAAATGGGAGAGGTAGATTGTCAAACCAAGCAGGGGTCCTGCAGCACAAACTTCTTTGGGCACAAGGACTGTTTAAGTCACTCTTCTACAATCCACTGCCCCAGCAGAAGTGTTGCCATCCCCCTCAATTTCCTCTCCTCTATCTTCACAACCAGTTACATCTTCTCCTCCTCCTCATCTTGTAGTTTCTTCACCTCTTCCAGCCACATTCCAAGAAGATTTCCAATCTCTACCTTTCTTCTCCTCCATTGACTTAGAATTATCCTCCCATCTTCCATCCTTCAATCTCCTAGATGATTCATTCATGGATGATTCCCCCTCTTCACCTCCAGACATCCCATCCACCTCAACATCATTCCCACAAATGCTTCATAACATCATCTCTCAACCATATTTTTCACCTACCATCTCCTCATTCCTACTAACAGTCACCATCCCAGCTCCATCTATTACATCCATCCCCATCTCTCAACCATCCATACCACTTCACCAAGCATTCATTCCATCCATCTCTACAGCACACCCCTCTACCTCTACTCAATTTAACCCAGAGCAAGTAGATCTTCTTCCTCTGGTAGATAGACTGTATGAGTTGTTGGCCCCCCAAGCTAACACTCTTACTGGATTCAACCTTGGCTCCCTTAGTCAAGAATCTGACTGATTTATCTGTTAGACTCTCTTCTTCCTTTTCCTTTCAGGCCACCCCTTCTTCTGGGGGCCTAGATTCAGTTCTCACTGAAACTAGGCAGGAGGAGATGCCTTATGAAGAAGTGCTTCCTTCAGAGGATTTTGCTTTAGAAATGCAGATTTCAAAGAGTCCAGCTTCAGAACAAGTTTCAGTTCAAGCTTCAGCTCCAGCTCAAACCATCAGTCCCACAGTAGATATACATTCCTTATTATCTTTATTTGATTCAATTTATAGATGTTGTCCTCCAGCACCTCTCCCTGCTAAAGATTTATCCAGGGTTATTGTTCCCCCCTCCTGCTGTGATCCAAACTTGATAGAGATGTATATAAATTCTGTTAAATCTGTGGAGAGTGATTCTGTGGTTCTTGAGTCTGCTGCTGCTGATGATGATGTTGATTCTTCAGAGGCTGTTGAAGAGTCAGTTTGTTCAGTTACTGAAGCTACTGCTTCAGTTGGTGTTCCTGTTATTACTGTTGTTCCTGCGATTTCAACTGCTGTTTCAAGTGTTGTTGTTGTTATTTCTTCTACTGCTCTTTCTACTTCTACTCCTCTTTCCACCACCAAAGCAGCTTACAAGGAAATAGATGCTTTGTTTGATGAGCCTCAGAGTTCTGATGAGGATGATGAATTCAGGACTGACTCAGATGATTCCTCTACAACTATTGCAAAGCAGAGGAAAGCCAGAAGCAAGGCTATGAAAAGGGTTCAATTGACCAAAGCTACAACTGAACATGACATACCATATTACATTCTGCACAATTGTCCTATTACTGAGCATTAGATGCAATATTCTAAGAACCAGTTGAAAGCAATGAAGAAGAGAAGAAAGTATGACAAAGGAACTTCTCATCCTCCTCCTCCTCCTTCTCAAAGCACAGGATCTAGTGGAGTCTCAGCTCCTCAAGCTTCCAACATTTCTCAACCCCAACAAACCTATCAAGGAAGATCTCAATCCAGAGGTTATCAGCAAAGAGGAAATCAGCCTAGAGGAAGACAGTATAGAGGAAATCAAACATACTATCAAGTTTATTCAAGAGGATAGCCCAGACAGCAACCTTATCACAGGAAAGGACAAGGCCAAATTGACTCAACTACTGGTCCCTTTCCTTACAAGCTCAAATAAAGTTTTCATTCAAAAGCTCCTCCTACTGACACCATGAACAGGTATGAGCCACCAGTACCTTTTGAAGATCCAGAGAACAATCCAGCTTCCTAGACAGCCAGACTTAAAAGAAATGGCTGCTCTAGATCAGATTAAGAAAGCAAGAGAGAAGGTCCAGGACACATCCAATATATCTACTCTATCAGAACAAAGAAGACAGGAACTTGAAAGATACAGCTCCAAGAGATTCTTTAATACTGAGGAATACATGCAGCTATATCCTGAAGCTGTAGTTCCTAGGAGCAAAAGCCAAAGGACTCTTGGTGCTGCTGATGATTTCAGATCAAAGAAAGACTCAGAAAATCCAAACAGAGAAATAATTTTCAGGAAAAGAATTGATGGTAAGCATTAATCTGGATGTAAGCTGAAAACTATTTTATATCTCTGCTGAACTATCTTGCTGTGATATAATTATTTCTGTGGTTCTGCAATGCTATTTGTATTTCTATTTCTGTTGTTATTGTTTCCTATAACTCATGTAAATAATAATCCTAACCCAAATAGGGGGAGATTGTTGGAACACCCTATTACTAATTTGGGTCAGGATCACTATGTCAATAGGATTGTTGCTTTGACCTTGTTGAATAGAGAAAAGGTCAAATAGTTAGGTCTAAGGCTTATGACTTAGGTTTGAAGCTTTCCCCAAGACCTCCTAGTTCAGATGAGAAGCCAAGTAGAAGAATTGAAGTTGTCGTCGATCTCAGATCGACGAAGCGTCGAACTCAGTTCGACTATCTGTGAGTACAGGCTGACAAAGCGTCGACCTCAGTTCGACGATCTCTGAGCTCAAGTCGACGAGGCGTCAAACCTAGTTCGACAATCTATGAGCTCACATCGACGATTTCTGTCCAAGTCAAATTCCAATTTCTCTGAGCTCAGTTCGACTATGGGTTAGCTCAGATCGACGATTTCATTTTGAGACCAACGATTTCTGGGATTTTGTCAGCTTATTAAGGATTTCAAATCAGAGCATTTACTGCAGAAGATTTCTAGCCGTTATAATAAATCTGGAGAAAGTTTCAAAGAAACAAAGAAGGAATGTACTTAGGTTATTTCCTCCTGAGACAGGTTACAATTAAGGAAAGCATTTATGACTTTACTAACGGCTATTTTCAAGATTTGACGACAGGAGTTCTTATCATCATCATTCAGAGGGAACAAAAAGATATAGCAGTATACTCAGAAAATACACAGAATAGACACACAGAGAAAGAAAAAGAAGATCAATAACTCAGAAAAACTGAACAAGTCTTCTTTCTGATTCCTGCTGATCAAAAGCTTTCTCAAGTCTTCATCATTCACACTCTAGACAACAAACATTTCAGTTTTTGCTGAAATCATCTAGTGCTGGAGCAATCATTTCATTGAAGACCTATCACCCTTGCAAAGCTTCCAGTTCCTGAACTTCTGCTACATTTCAGGGGGAGCTTTGACAACATCTCATCCACTAGTGCTTCTCTTTGATAGTTGACAGAGAAGACAACTTCACCCCTTTTTCTTTTCCTTTCCTTTAAAGGGTTTTTAAACTCCCTTCAAAAGTTTTGCTTTGGTTCCTGAGACCTGATCAAAACTCAGTGGTGGCAAGACACCTGATCAAAAAATCTGGTTTGGTTTTTGAGCACCTGATCAAAAGCTCATTGGTGCCCAGGACACCTGATCAACTCTTCCTGCAGTAGATTCCTACCAAGGGTGGTAGAAGAGTGGATGTACCAAGGTTTTGGGGAACCACTATAGCTCCTTGTGTCTTATGGATTGCTTGCTCTTTCTTATGCTGTGTGCTGTGAATTAATCCTTTTGTAGTAGTTTTATTTCAGTTTCTTCTTAACACTCTACACTTATTAAATAAAGTCTTCCATTGTTAAAATAATTTTTAATTTACCAAAATTATTTTAAATCACTCTATTCACGCCCCTCTAGAGTGCAGGATTGATCTTACCCTCACTTTCACAGACCTCGAACTCTATGGGGAGCACTGATTCGCAGCCATGGGAGAGCATGAAGGGGGACTCTCCCATGGCTTTGTTAGGGGTGGTCCTCAAGGCCTAGAGGACCAAAGGGAGCAGTTCTACCCAGCTCCCATTCAAGTTTTCCACTTTCTTCTTTAAGTGGTTCACGATGATCTTGTTCACTGCCTCCACCTGCCCTTTTCTCCTGGGATGATGGACCGACGCGAACATAATATCGATTCTGAGTTGGCTACAAAAGCTTATGAACTCGGTGTTAGCAAACTACGGCTCATTATTTGTGACAATGTCCTTATGCAATCAATGCTGGCAGATGATCTCCCCCCCTACAAAGTTTCTGATTACCTGAGAGGTCACCTTGGCCAGCACCTTCACTTCCAACCACTTAGAAAAATAGTCAATCATGACTAGGAAGAATCTCTTTTGCCCACCAGCCTGAAAAAAGGGTCCTACTAGATCCATTCCCCAGCTTGCGAAGGGCCAGGGCATCGTGATGCTTCTGAGCCACTGAGCTGGAAGGAGTTAAAGAGGGGCAAACAACTAGCACTTATAACATTTCTTTATGAACTCAATGGCATCCTATCCCAGGGTCGGCCTGAAGTACCCTTTCCTGACTATCCTCCCCTCCAACGTCCTACTTCCTGAATGGCTCCCGCACTCTCCAGAATGGACTTCTTCCAAAATCCATTGAACTTCTCCCTCCGCTACGCAATATGCCAGCAACCATTAGAGGGTTTTTTATACAACTGTCTGTCGCGCATGAGGTAATATGTCGACTTGTGCTTGAATCATTTTTTATCCATACCCTCTGGGAACTCCCCTGTGGATAGGAAGTTTGTAAAAGGATCCATCCACGAGGTGCATTGGTCCACCTCCATAAGCTCTCCTTCTTCGATGGAAGGGTAGAACAAGTCAGTGATAGTTCCCCCCACTCGGGGTCCATGCTTGGCCAACTGATCCACCTGCTCGTTTTCCTCTCACGACACATGTCGGATGGAGAATGTTTAAACATGCCGATGACCCCCTTCACTTTAGCTAAGTATAATTGGAGAGTAGGTTCCCGTGCATCAAACTCCTCATTGATCTGAGAGGCCACCACCATAGAATATGTGAGCATTTCCACATTATCTATCTAGCTCCCTGGCCAAACACAACCCTACTATCACTGCTTCGTACTCGGCCTGATTGTTGCTAATGGGGAAGTGGACGACCGCCATCTGCTCGATCTTTGTTCCCTCGGGGCTCTACTGGATTACCCCTACCCCCAAGGAATGTCTGCCCGAGGCGCCATCTACCATCACCTTCCAAGGAACTGGGCCGGTGAGCTCTGCCTCTACAACCTCGACCACATAATTAGCCAGAAAGTCGGTCATCGCTTGAGCCTTGATCGAGAGTCGGGGAATAAAAGATATATCAAACTCACTCGGCTCCACCGACCACTTTGACAATCTTCCCGAATGCCCACCCCCTCAAAGATGTTGTAGAGGGGATGGTCAGTCACCACTCTGATGGAGTGTACCTTGAAGTAGGTCGGAGCCTCTGGGCTGAGATGACCAGGGCGAAAGCTAACTTCTCCAGGATATGGTACCAAAGCCCCACCTTCCTCAGGACTCTACTCACATAATAGATAGATAGTTGCTTCTTTCAATCTTCCTGGACTAGAATGGAGCTCATGGCCTCGGCCCGGACCCCAAGGTATAGGGACAAATCTTCCCCCTCCTTCGGTCCCTGGAGTAACGGGGCCTGGGTCAGCTGCCTCTTAGAGGCTTGGAATGCTTCCTCGCACTCCTTAGACCATTCAAATATCTAATTTCCCCTTAGCTCCTTGAAGAAAGGGGATCACTTCTCTCCTGCTCGAGAGAGGAACCTGCTCAATCCTGCAAACTTCCTCGTCAGTAGCTAGACCTCCTTGGCGTTCCGAGATGACCCAAACTCCATGATCACCTTCACCTTATTAGTGTTGGTCTCTACACCTGCGGGAGTAAGGAGATTGCCAAGGAACTTACCTCTGCTTGCCCCGAAGACACACTTTAAGGGGTTTAGCCTTATTTTGTATTTATGCAGGGTACTGAAGGTCTCCTCCAGGTCCCGAAGGTGAGAGTCCACATCCCGACTCTTGATCATGAGATCATCCACATACACCTACAGGTTCCTCCCCTTCTACTTTTGTAAGACCCGATCCATCATCCTTTGGTATATTGTGTTGGGTCCATTGATCCCAATATCCTGGATTTGAAGAGGCCTGGTAAACAATGTATACACATGTGGCGATCTAACTTGTGCTCAAGTCTAGTGATTGCAGAGATGTCCTAGTAAAAATGATGGGACAAGTAGCCTAAGTAGCTAAGTCAGATATACTTTTACCTAAGATGTGGATAGACAGAAATCTGTCTAAGTCCACAGGCAATGAGTGAAGTTTACTCACTCAATGCCAGATGACTTATAACACTGAGTGAAGCCTATACAATCAAAACCAAAGTTATGGCAAGTTGAGAAAATGGTTAAGTCCACAGGCGTTGAGTGAAGTCAACTCACTCAATGCCATATAGCAAAAGGCTATGAGACAAGCTCAGTCAGTCAAAGCCACAGAAAATCTGTACTGAAATTTGATTAAGTCCACAGGCATTGAGTGAGGCAAGCTCACTAAATTCCATGTGTTAAAGCGTTGACTGTATCTCATTCAGTCAGAACCTGTGTTTTCAGACACAGAAATTTTGCTAAGTCCAAATGTGTTGAGTGGAGCTCACTCTCTCAATTGCAAGGTGGAGAAAAATCTGGATAAGGAGGAAAGCATTGAGTGAGGCATACTCACTGAGCGCTCTCAACGCCATGACTCATAAAATCTGGTTGAAAGAAAAAGTCGTTGAGTGAGGCGTTCTCACTCAACGCTCTCAACACTTAAGATGTTGAAAAAGCAGGAAAATGAATAAGGAATAAGGCGTTGAGTGGGGTGTGGTCACTAAACGCTCTCAACGCCTAAATTAAAGAATGCATGGCTAAGGCATAAAAAGTTGAGTGAGGCATGGTCACTCAATGCTCTCAATGCCAAGCAAGCAGAAAAGGCTAAAGAATGAACTAAGGTAAAAAAGCGTTGAGTGAGGCGTGCTCACTCAACATGTCAACGCCTAGATAGAAAGAATTTTGTCTAAGTGTTTTGGCGCTGAGTGAGGCTTGCTCACTCAACGCCTATGATGCTGATGCTTGATTTTTAGCTAAGTACACAGATGGTGACAACAACAAATCAACAAGTCAACCTTATTCAAATTGTTAGCGGCAAAGCTACAGTATATGACAAAAGGCACCGCAGAGCTACAATACGATGGTTAACGTTGAAACAAGATAGCAAGTGGCCATTAATGGTGTTGGCCCACTACTAAAAGATCTATTGGGTTGCATTAAATTAAAGGAGAAGATTTTTACATAAAAAGTAGTTGTTGGTGTGCTTCTTCTTCATCGATATTATTACTGTGACTGAAGCACAGGAAGCTCAAGTCAGCAAAACTAAGAGCAAAATAAGTTAGTTGGTTCTTCTTCATCATCAACTATAGCAAGATCAGAGCAGATCTCTGAAGATAAAAACGAAAGTTAGCTGATGTCATATTCCATCTGCACTAGTAAGTTCTTCACAGATCAAGCTTTACAACACTGAAGAGCATCTACTAGAGGCTGTGGAGAAGAAATGAGGGTTGAAAATCTTCAGCCCAAGAAAGAAAGAAGAAGCAGAATAGTTACCCTGCTGGTTTCTTCCAACACAAGCCTCTGTATCCTTGTTGCTGTGAAAAAGTTGAGCTGTGAATCTTCTAGCTCAGATTGCAGCAAGTTTTGCTGCAATTACTTCACAGTTCTAGAAGGAAAAATCCCTCGTGTTGTGAAGAAGAAGTTAGGACTGAGTATATCTCAGTTCAAGTAAAGGTAGACTAAGGAAATATACTCCTAGAGTTAGAGTTGGGTTGAGTCTATCTCAGTCAAGGTAGATTGGCACAGAGAAATTTCTCTTGTGTCCAATCAAGACTCACCAACCCACTTCCATCTTGTAGGATCCTCTTGGATCTGAGTGGTATAAGCATGTTTGCTCTGAGGTAGGATCCTTAGTGGATCTAAGGTAGGGCTGTCCTCCCAGCCTGAGATAGGTGATCAGCTGATCACTGAGTTGTAGGCCCTTATAGCTGAGTTGTAAGTCTTGGAGGAGACTGAGTTTTCCTGAGGGATCTGAGGTGTAAGCTCTTTGGAGCAGAGTTTTGGAGTAGTGCCTAGTCCAACAAGATAGTTGGATAGGTGGGAGGGAAAGTAGATGTACCCTTGTTAGAGGAACCACGATAAATCTTATGTGTGCTCTTTGTGTTTGTTGTGTTGCAGGTTACATCTCTTGAAATCAATAACAAATATCTAATAAATCACTAAAAGAAAAGAAAACCAAAGATAAGTCACTAAGGACTAAGAAACCTATTCACCCCCCCCCCCCCCCCTCTAGGTGATTTAGCTATCCTTGAAATAAAAGACTTTCAAGTGGTATCAGAGAGAGGTTACTCAAAAAGGACCTAACAATCTGAGTAGACCTCAAAGGATAGCTATAAAGGTTTAAATTTATGTGTTCAAAAGTGAACCATAAGGTATGGATATCAATGGAGCTCCAAGTCTACAGAAAAGACATGAACAACATTGGACTGTTGGCAGCTCTTATAGAAGACAAAGTATATCCAAATACAAGAGCAAAGATCAGGGCTCCTCTGACACATTTAGATAGTGACTCAGAAGTGGATGAAGCTGAGGAAGGTGAATGAAGATGTTATGGGCTGACAGCTACACCAGAAGAAGAATCCTTCCAGGATCAGCCTGAACAAAATGAGGTATATTCCCCTCTAGCTCATCCTCAGAGTCTGGATATGAATCCTGCTCAGACTCTGATGCTTACTCATTAAGTGATAATGAGAGTCCCCTGTTAGAAGATGATATCAATCAATTGATTGAAAATCATGCTACCCTTCTGAAAGCTTTCAAGAAAAGCAAGATTCTTGTTAAGAAATAAGTAGAGGAAATTGCCTCCCTACAGTTGGCTGCTCCCCAGCAAGATGAGACTTCATCTTTGCTATATCTAAAAGAGAGGGAAGTATCTCATCTGAAGATCATGGTAGGTATCCATGTTGAGTCCATCAAATATAAGGAGTCTATCATCAAGAATCTTGAAGAGAAACTTGAAAGGGAGAATAAGATTGTGGCCAATTTCTCTAAGATAGATGTTATTAAGAGAAAATCTGAATCAGAGTGGATTTCTAAAGTTATCCAATCTCAGAGGAGAGGCCAAGCTCCTGTCACGCCTCAGTTTACCTCTCACAAGGTAATTCTCCCATCCAATAAGTATGATCAAGATTGTAAGTATGGTCACTGGAGGTGTGGGAATCTTTCTTGTAAGAATACAAATGTACCTTACAATAGAAGAAGAGAGGTCATGGGATTGAGTGCACAGAAGGCTCCTCATGTAGAAGTCCAAAAGGCCTATCTTGGACCTTTTATATTTAGTTCCTCATCCCCCTCAGTCAAGGATGAGGCAATGACCTATTCTAAGGTTCTTCCAGCAAGAAATCAAACTAAATGTAAGTCAGTCAATGAGGCTACCTTAGCTATCCTTGAATCTATGAAGAACATGCCATCTATAAAGAAGGTTATTGCTAATGATGTTTAGAGGAAGCCAAGTTCCTCTGTTGGCAGACTCACTTCTGGTCAAGCTCTTACTGAATGAAACAAGAAGAAGGCCCCAGTTCTCCCTACTAAATAGGCAGCCAGAATTGGCTTGCACACTTCAAGGTGTGTTCAAAAAAGGAGATACAACATCCATGAATGTTGGTGTTGTGGCAAAGTGGGCCACTTTGCCATAGATTATTGGCAAAACCCCAGTGTGCCAAAGGCAAGGCAGTGTCTTCCTGAGAGGACTCCTGTAGGTAGACATATGCATTCTTATGCTAACAAGAACCTAGGACCCAAGTCAGCTTGGGTTCCTAAGGTGAGGTAAATTCTATTTTGCAGGACAGTTCAAGTGGCCATACCCATTTATGGTCCTTGGACAGAGTGGTACCAGACCTAAGTATTGGTACAAGGATTGGGTGAATTGACCAGCATGCACAAGATACCAAACACATATGCAATTGTTGAGGGGCATTAAGTGGATCAGTCAGATAGGGGCAGAGGGAAATATGTTGCAAAAAAGGAGACTTTGCAGGATGCAAGGAAGTGGCTTTGAATCCAGCAATTGATTCAATACTATAGGACAAAGATAAGTAGAATTCATCTGGTTTATGACTCTACTGAATGTTCTCTTAATTGCTAAAATTATCCATTTTAGAGATAAGATAGTTGAAATTAAAAGTTTGAGAAGAAGTGTCCAAAAACTCTTCTCAATAAATAATTTAGTGGCTCACATGTTCACAATGCCACAAGATGTAACTATATTCAACATCCTCAAAATTGGCATGGGCATGTTGAAGCTAGTTCAAATCGGACTCCACTACGACACATATTATAATATGCATTGCAGGTCATCTTAATCCCTACAAAGTAGGCAAATTTAGCTATCCTTGAAACTTGCCACTAGATGGAACTATACTCAACATCCATAGGCATGTTGAATTTATGTCTAGTTGCACTCCACTAGCACACTCATTAAAATATATATATTTTTTGCAAGAAAATTTTAACACTGCAGGATTATTCGACACAGTAAAACTTATGAGTAAATGCAAAAGTTGTCTGTGGGTGGCTAAGTAAAAGGATTTAATCCAGACCGCTTATCAAAATTTGATCACCAAATCATGTAAGTGACTTTTTGCCTTCTCTTAAGAAATAACTATAAATAGTAGAGCTTGTGCATAAAGCAAAGTCACTATTCCTTGCCCTCTCCCACCCGTATTCACCAACTCAACGGAACTCCGTTCTCACTATGTAGCAAAATTCCCAAGAGAAATGGCGCCCAAGGGACAAGATTTCCCGTTCGAGGGCTCCTAAAAAGGTACAGTATGTTCTTCATCTTCTCCGAACATCTGACCTAGAATTCATCTTGTCGGAACCCTGTTTTCTTTGGAAATGGGAGGTTCTAGAATTATTCTCCAATGCAAAGGAAGATGTGGTAGCTGGAAAAATCAAGACATTTGTTAGTGGAACTAAGTCAAGATAACATCTAGAAGGCTAAGCAAAGCCCTAATGCTGACGAAGTTCTCTGCGACTGATGACAAAGACGAACTGTCGCAAGATGATGTAAAGACTGCTTTGAAATGGTGCGGGTTGTCCAAGCACTCCACCAGATCAATCCTTAGAAAGGAATTGAATCTGGAAGGCAAGTTCTGCGCATATGTCATCGGGAAGGCTCTATTATGCAAAACAGGCTCCCACTACAAGATCTCGGAAAAGATGCTCGAGCTGATGTGCAGGGTTGTATTGACCAGGAGAACTGACTGGGGAATAGTTATTTTTGAAAGGATTACTGAGTGCATGAATGTACCGAATTTAGGGAGAATTTTATCCATGTATCTCCGACAAACTGTTCCAGAGATTCTGAACCTAAAACTGGGAGCAAGAATACATCACATGAGAAGAATGGACTTCAAGATGCTGAAAAGGTTGGACATGGTACTTTAACCCCATGGACCATCAATTGCAGAAAAGAAAGGAAAGAAGATAGCTGCTCCTGGGCCTAGCTCCTCCACAGCTCTTCTTATGAGGAAGAACCTCATAATCAAAAACTGACATCTTCTGCTGAAGATTTCAGGAAGTACATGAACACTTAGGTATTAGCCTCTTCAGAACTTACTCCAGTAAGTCTTGTAAGTAGACCTGAGTCAGATACTATCCCTGAGGATGATGTGCCTACTGCTAAGATGAATGAAATGGTGGCAGAGGAAGTTGTTGACAAGATCTCTATAAGGATGGAGGAAGATGCTTCAAGACTTGATGATACAGATGGGAATCTGCCTAGGTCTGATGATACTGATGTTCCTAGGCCTCAGAGTGAGGGGAAGATCAAACTAGCTTCAGATAGGGAGGTTGCAATGTCTGGAGGAGAGCAACCCATGGATAAGGAAATGTTGAATGCATCTTTTGAGGGGGAGCAACTGGTAGAAGAGATAATGTAGGAAGCATTAGTGGCGGGGGAGCAACTTCAGATACCTCCTGATGGTATTCAACTTGAGAACACTGAAAAGATCATTCAGGATGATACTACTGCAGCTGCTGCTGACCTGCATGCAAATGAAGGCATGGCAGAGGTTGAGGGTGAGATTCCATCTAAACTCCTTGCTTATGAAGTGCATGATCTAGTATCCTCTGAATCTGAGAAAGAGGAATCTAATCATGAGAAAACACACTCCTCAACACATACAGAGAATGGCCAATCCAAGAGTAACTCTATACAAGGAACGGGGAACAAGCCAGTACAAGAAGCTCTAGATGAAGGCACATCTGTCAGAATAGATCAGCTACCACCAATATTTCTAGCTCAACTGAAGGGACTTCTAGATAAACAAAGGAGAACCTTAGAAACATTTGTGGATGATGCATTAAAAGATATCAGAAATCATCTGGCAACAGAAATCAAATCTATAAATTTGAAGTTAACTTGTTGAAAGTAGAAACTGTAAAGTTCTTTAAAAGGACTACCCCAGCTGTGGACTACACCATTGACAAGCTGGATGTAGCAAGCCAAAATGTTGTCACTATCATAGAAAATCAAAATATTCAGAATTAGAACATGTAGGCCATTCATAATGCTGATAATGTTCTGAGGGATAAACAAAAGATAGAAACCATTACCAAGGTAGATGTCTGTACATAGCTGCTTGATGATCATATGTTGGAAGTAAAGAATCATGTTATTGCAAGAGTTAATTATCTAGAAACAGAAAGAATCAAGGCCTGCACCTCCCAGACCAGCAAAATAGTTGAAGAACTCAAAAAGGGGGAGAGTGAGGCTATAAGAACTAATACCGAGAACATGGTCTGGGCCACCAATATGGTGAGAGGCTCATTGGCAATGGAGCAAATTCAGTATGATAACATCCCAATGATGCCTGCTCATGTTCAAGATGCCATGTACAGAATGTCTGCTATTGATCAGGCACAGGATAATCAAGAGTATGTCCAATACGTAGAAGATGGTGATAGTGTTGGTGCTCAGTGGGGAGAACAGTAAACTATTGCTGAGATACCCTCTTTCAGCCCCACTATAGACCAGGCATTACACACCAAAGTAAGAGATACAACTGCTGAAACTGAAGAAGAGATCAAGCTGAGGAAGAAAAGATATAGAAAGGAAATGGAGAAGAGGCCTAATTTCGAACAATGGTGCCCAGAGTCCAGATTTATCATTCGGCTTGCTTGGGATCAGTTCACAAACAAAAGGTCAGTTAGAGGAAAGTGGTACAATAAAATTGAATGGGAAAAGATGGAAAAGAGGGACATTGAAAGGAGAATTTACTGGAATAACAAGAATGCCAACACTTTGCCTCCTGGTACAGTTGAACCTTCAAAGTACTTCCCCAAGCCCTTCAGCTACTTTCAGAGGCAGAAAGATAAAGCAGAAGCTAAAGCAGACAAGAATGATAGCAAAGGAAAGAAGAAGGCTCTTGTTGAAGAGAAAGTAGTTAAAAAGCCAAAGGGCAATGGGAGTGTGATAAGGGAACCTGAAACTTGAAAAGTTTCAGGTTCTGCTTAAAGGGCCATTTTGGTTCATGCACAAACATTATAATTCCTTATATGTTAAATAAAATATCATTTGTTATGATTATGTTCATTATTTTTCAGATTCATGCTGTGTTAATGTTTTTTGTATATGTTGCATAAGTATGTTAGTGTATATATTGGCATAAGTTTTGACTTCTTCAAATAGGGGGAGATTGTTGGGTTCAATGATCCCAATGTCCTGGATTTGAAGAAGGCCTAGTAAATAATGTATACATATATGGTGATCTAACTTGTGCTCAAGTCTAGTGATTGCAGGGATGTCCTAGTAAAAATGATGAGACAGGTAGCCTAAGTGGCTAAGTCAAGTAAACTCTTACCTAAGATGTGGATAGACAAAAATCTATCTAAGTCCACAGGCGTTGAGTGAAGGTTACTCACTCAATGCCAGATGACTTATAGCACTGAGTGAAGCCTATACAGTCAAAGACAAAGTTATGGCAAGCTGAGACAGTGGCTAAGTCCACAGGCATTGTGTGAAGTCAACTCACTCAACGCCATACAGCAAAAGGCTATGATACAAGCTCCGTCAGTAAAAGCCACAGAAAATCTGTGATATAATTTGACTAAGTCCATAGGCGTTGAGTGAGGCAAGCTCACTCAACGCCATATGTTAAAGCATTGACTGTATATCATTCAGTCAGAACCTGTGTTTTCAGACACAGAAATTTGGCTCAGTCCAAATGCATTGAGTGAGCTCACTCTCTCAACGCCAAGGTGGTGAAAAATCTAGCTAAGGCAGAAAGCATTGAGCGAGGCATACTCACTCATCGCTCTCAAGGCCATGACTTATAAAATCTGGTTGAAAGCAAAAGGAGTTGAGTGAGGTGTGCTAACTTAACGCTCTCAACACTTAAGATGCTAAAGAAGCAGGAAAATGACTAAGACATAAGGAGTTTAGTGAGGTGTGGTCACTCAACGCTCTCAACGCCTAAATTACAGAATGTATGGATAAGGCATAAGGCGTTGAGTGAGGCGTGGTCACTCAACGCTCTCAACGCCAAGCATGCAGAAAAGGCTAAAGAATGAACTAAGGTAAAAAGCGTTGAGTGATGCGTGCTCACTCAATGTTGTCAACGCCTAGATAGACAGAATTTTATCTAATTGTTTTGGCACTGAGTGAGGCTTGCTCACTCAATTTCAATGTTGCTGATGCTTGATTTTTGGCTAAGTACACAGATGGTGACATCAGCAAGTCAACAAGTCAACCTTATTCAAATTATTAGTGGCAAAACTACAGTACATGACAAAAGGCATCGTAGAGCTACTGTTACTAAAAGAGTCGTTGGGTTGCATTCAATTAAAGGAGAAGCTTTTTACATTAAAAGTAGTTGTTAGTGTGCTTCTTCTTCATCGCCATTGTTGTTGTGACTGAAGTACAGGAAGCTTAAGTCAACAAGACTAAGAGCAAAACAAGTTAGCCATTTTGTCTTCATCATCGACTATAACAAGATCAGAGTAGATCTCTAAAGAAGAAAAAGAAAGTTAGTTGATGCTATATTCCATCTACACCAGCATGTTCTTCACAGATCCAGCTATACAACACTAAAGAACATCTACTGGAGGCAGTGGAGAAGAAGTGAGGGTTGAACATCTTCAGCCCAAGAAAGAAAGAAGAAGCTTAATAATTACCCTACTAGTTTCTTCTAGCACAAGCCTTTGTATCCTTATTGTTGTGAAGAAGTTGAGTTGTGAAACTTTCAACTTAGGTAGCAGTAAGTTTTGGTGCAATCACTTCACAGTTCTAGAAGGAAAAATCTCTGGTGTTGTGAAGAAGAAGGTAGGACTGAGTATATCTCAGTTCAAGTAAAGATAGACTCAGGAAATATACTCCTAGATTCAAAGTTGGGCTGAGTCTATCTCAGTCAAGGTAGATTGGCACAGAGAAATTTTTCTTGTGTCCAATCAAGACTCACCAACCCACTTCTATCTTGTAAGATCCTCTTGGATATGATTGGTAGGAGCAAGTTTGCTCTGAGGTAGGATCCCAAGTAGATCTGAGGTAGGGTTGTCCTCCCAGCCTGAGTGTAGGGCCTTTAGCCTTAGGTAGGTGATCAACTGATCACTGAGTTGTAGGCCCTTATGGCTGAGTGGTAAGTCTTGGAGGAAACTGAGAGATCCTGAGGGATCTGAGGTGTAAGCTCTTTGGAGCAGAGTTTTGGAAAAGTACCTAGTCTAATAAGATAGTTGGATAGGTGGGAGGGAAAGTGTATGTACCCTTTTTAGGGGAACCACTATAAATCTTGTTTGTGCTCTTTGTGTTTGTTGTGTTGCAGGTTACATCTCTTGAAAGTAATAACCAATCAATTAATAAAGCACCAAAAGAAAAGAAAACCAAAGATAAATCACTAAGGACTAAGAAACCTATTCACCCCCCCCCCCTCTCTAGGTGATTTAGCTATCCTTGAAATCAAAAAATTTCATGTTGCCCCTGTATTTTTTAGCCCAAAAGGCATCATATTGTAGTAGTAGCACCCATCCCCGGTGATGAAGGAGACATCTTTTATGTCGGGCAGGTGCATCCTGATCTGATGATAACCTGAAAAAGAATCTAGAAAACTCATTACAAAAAAACTGACGGCTGAGTCAACAAGCGCGTCGATCTGAGGCAAGGGGTAATGATGCTTTGGACATGATTTATTAAGAAGAGAAAAATCTATACGCATTCTTTAGCGGCCGTCTCCTTTTTTTACCATTACAATATTGGAGACCCAGCTTGGATACTTGATCTTTGAAACGAATCCGGCCTTGAGTAGCTTGTTGGAACATGCGTTCTACGCTTCTTGGTTTGCTAAAAACAAATCTCATTTGTATTTGATCATTGGGTATTTATGATGTGCAGATTTCACAGGTCTAACTCTAATGGCATTTGGGTGTTGATTCGGGTCAGAACAGGTGAGCTCAGGAGATATCGCCAGGCGATATTGGGTATCACCAACAGGAGACGGCGGAATGAGCGGTTAACTCACTATCACCACGCGTCTGGCAGTTTCTATCCCTATCGCCGGCGATATCGAATATTGCCAGGCAATAGTCCACGTTTGACCATGACCAATCTGAGATGCGAAAATGAGGAGTACGTGGGACACGTAGCAGCCGGTAAGGATATCGCCAGATTAAAATACCCAGTGTCGTCGGGCGATATCGCCAAAATATAAAAGCTATCCAATTTTCTGTGGAGATTATGAATTTTCATTTCCTGGAGTGTTCCTTCCTTTTCATCTAATCTAGAGAGCTCCAGCATCCAGATTTACTCAATACTCTCAAGAAGGTCAAAGCGCAAAAGATCGACGACATGTACATGGCATTCAAAGCAACCCTGGCAAGGATTCGTCAGCATCTTCAGGGCATTGTTTAGAGGGAGTTTTTAATTCCATTTTGTTTAGTTCTTTATTCCTATTGTAATTGAGAGAGTAAATCGCTCCAATGTGTGTGGCATCTAAGTCTTTGCATTGATTAGGAGAGAATCGTCGCTTTGTGTGTGGCAACCAAGTCCTTGTGCGGCTTAGTGAGAAATTACTGCCTTGTGTGTAGCATCTAGATCGTGGTTAGATATAGGAGAGGCTAGTAGCAAGATCTAGGGAGAGATATGCTTTAGCCTATCAGTTCTTGGTAGAAGGACCGAGGAAATCAAAGTAAATTGTATTTTTCTTAAGCCTTTTGTCTCTAGCTCTATAGAGATATATTGTATTCAGATCTAGCACTTTTGAAATAAATAGTTGTTGTTTCTATTTTTATAAATTTCTAAGTGTTCAATTCTGTTTATAAAAGATTTGTCTTAATTTCCTTGTTTTTCACAATGTAAACTCTGCTTAGATAAAGAAAGGTATTTAACCCTTATTTACCCCCCTCCCCCCTCTAAGGGCGCCTCACAATCCAATATTTTGTATCAGAGTGAAGGTTACTCCGAAATCGGTTTTACCACCGGGATTAATGGCGCAAAACACTCACGCATTTTCTAAGGGAAAGGTTTAAGTAGACCTCCCTTATTCACGGGAACAGACTATAACTATTAGAAAGCTCAAATGTGATGCTTTCTAATAGCTCTAGATATTGAAGTATGGGGCATGATAGAAACATGCTATACTTCCCCTATAACTGTAGTAGGAAGTGTCACAATGGAAAAACCAAAGGACAAATGGGACGAAGTTGATAAGCTTCGCTGTAAGAATAATGCTAAGCAAATGAATGCCTTATTCTGCGCATTAGATAGTGTTGAGTCCATTTCCCACAATGTCCTAGATTTGAGGAAGTAAATCTTATCAATTATATACATATAGTTGTAGTTGACAGTGAAGGGGCAGGTAGCCTAAATGGCTAAGTACGGTAAAACACTTACCTAAGTGGTGGACTGACCAAAATCTGTCTAAGTCCACAGGCATTGAGTGAAGGTGACTCACTCAATGCCAAATTACTTATAGTGCAGAGTGAAGCTTATACAGTCAAAGCCAAAGCAGTGGCAAGCTGAGAAAGTGACTAAGTCCATAGGCATTGAGTGAAGTCAACTCACTCAACGCCATACCGCAATGAGCTATGAGATAGGCTAAAGCGGTAAAAGCCTAAGTTGAAATGAGAAGAAAAGTGGCTAAGTCCACAAGCATTGAGAGAAGTAAACTCACTGAATGTCATACAGCTAAAGGCAAATATATGGCTAAGTACTTTGGCGTCGAGTGTTGTAGACACACTCAATGCCACAGAGCAAAATGATGTGAGTCGAACAGAGTTCAGAGTTCGTCGAACTGAGTTCAGAGTTCGTCGAGCTGAGCTTATCGTTCGTCAAACTAAGCTCAGTGTTTGAGAATCTGAGTTAGTTGAACTGAGTTAAGAATTCATCGAACTGAGTTCAGAGTTGAGTAAGGCATGCTAACTCAACGCTCTCAGCGCCAAAGATGTTGCAGACGCGGAAAATTGGCTAAGGCAAAAAGCTTTGAGTGAAGTATGCTCACTCAACGCTCTCAACGCCTAGTTTATAGAATGCATAGGCTAAGGCATAAGGCATTGAGTGAGGTGTGTTCACTCAATGCTCTCAACGCCAGGCATGCAGAAAAGGCTGCAGAATTGGATAAGGCAAAAAGCGTTGAGTGAGGCTTCCTCACTCAACACTGTCAATGCCAAGTTAGATAGAATTCTGTCTAAGTACTTTGGCATTTAGTGAAGCTCATTCACTCAATGCCTATTCTACTGATGCTCGATTTTGGCCAAGTCCACAGGTGTTGACGTCAGTAAAATCGACAAAGTCAACTAAGTTCAAATCAAGTACGGAGAAGCTATAGAACACGATAAACTCTGCCTCGAAGCTACTGTATGTATTCTTCAGTTAAAACAAGGCGCAGCTGGAAGCTGCAGGTGGTTCCCACTGTTCTCTAAGAGCCATTGATCGGCAAACTACAAAAGGATGAGATGGGCCAAGACACAAAACACTTTTAGGGCATTATCAATTTAAAAAGATAGCAGCCGACTTCATCTTCCTCGCCATTGCTGCAAGTAAAAGCTTGAAGTCTTCCTGAAAAAAGTTCAGTTAGCTTTGTGTCTTCTTCATCGACTCTAGTAAGATCAGAAGGCTTCCTTCTGAGTAAGAAGCAGAAACAAGGAAGAAGTCTCTGCTGATCAAGTCGCTTCTCAGTTCAGCAAGCCCAAACCTGAAGATCTACTTCTAAAGCTGAGAAGAAGGAAGAATAAAGTAGTTGACTCTATCCTAAGAGGGAAGAGAAACCAAAGTAGTTTTCTGCTAGTTACTTCCAGCTCAAGATACTTGTAGCTGTGAAGAAAGGATGAGTTGAGATAACTCAGCTCAAGGTGCTGTCATAGAGAAATTTTTTTATGATAGATATAAATCTATTTCACTCCAGTAGGATCCTTTCGGATCTGAGTTGTAGGGCTCTCTAAGGCTAAGGCTAAGCAAATTTGCCTGTATTATAGGGCCTCTGGCCTAAGGTAGGGGAAGATTTCCTGAGTAGTAGGGGAGTGATGCTCTCTGAGTTGTAGGATCAAACTAGATCTGAGCTATAGGGCCATTGGCCTGAGGTAGGGTAACTTGCCTGAGTTGTAGGAGAGTGCTGGTCTCTGAGTGTAGGATCCCTTGTGGATCTGAGGCAGGGTTGTCCTCCCAGCTTGAGTGTGGGGCTTAATAGCATGAGATAGGTGATCAGCTGATCACTGAGTTGTAGGCCCATGTGCCTGAGCTGTAGGTCTTGGAGGAGACTGAGAGATCCTGAGGGATCTGAGGTGTAAGCTCTGTGGAGCATTGCTTTGGAGAAGTGCCTTGACTCTTAGAAAGTTAGCAAGGTGGGAGGAGACTGGATGTACCCAAAAGTTGGAGAACCACTATAAATCATTGTTTGCTTTTCTGTGGTGTTCTTTTTGTGCAGATATTTTAAAGAAAATTACTACCAACTCACTAAGCATTAAAGTAAGAAACTAAAAGATACCAAAAGAGAAATAAAACCTATTCACCCCCCCCCTAGGTTGCAAGATGCCTTAAACTTAAGAACTTTCAAGTGGTATCAGAGGGAGGTTGCTCAAAAAGGGATTTAACAATCTGAGTGATCTCTAAAGGTAGTTGCAGTTAAGTGATCATGGGCTCTGGAGAGAGCCAGAGAGAGCTGAGTTCCATGAAACTCCCCATCTGCAGGAAGGAGTATTTTGGAATATGGAAAGAGAGGGTAAGGCTATTTATGGAAGCTTATGATCCAAGGATCTTTGCAATAGTCTGGGAGGGACCTGTCATACCAATGAAGGTCTCTGCTCTGGATGCTAACATCCAGACACCAAAGACATACTCTGAAATGACAAAAGATGAGGTCATCTTAGCTGGCTTGGACAAGAGACCACAAAATATCATTGACAGTACAGTAGATGACTCAACTTTTAAGAACTTAGTTCACTGCCAGACCTCCAAGGAGATGTGGGATACTCTTCTGGTCTACATGGAGGGTAATGAAGAGGTAAGGGATGATAGGAAGTCTCTTCTCAACCAAGAGTATGAGGCTTTCAGGAAAAATCTAAAAGAGAACATAGCATCCTGCTATGAAAGATTTTTCATAAATGAGTTGAAGACTTATAGGATGGTCTTTAATAATTATGAAATAAATGACAAGTTTCTTAGATCTCTCACTAGAGACTAGAATACTAAGATCTGTGTCATAAGAGAGGTGGCCAAGCGTGCAGAAACTCCTCCCCAAACATTGTTTTGAAAGCTACACTCCTATGAGATATAGTTAGTAGCCAGGAAAGAGGAGGGGGCCACCAGCAAATCCTAGCCAAAGAAAAGTCCCTAGCCTTCAGAGCAGAAAGCATAAGGAATGGCAAGGAGAGGATTCCCTCTCCTCTAAGAAGACCAGCTGAGTCAGACAGCTTTGAATCAGAAGCATCAGATAGCAGCATGTATGATGAGGATTTTGCAAATTTCTCCAGGCAACTCTAGAGGCTGATGAGGAAGAAGCATTAGAAGAAGAGGCTTGTTCCTACCTGTGTGTGCCCAATTTCAATCCTGTCATCAGCCATGTTAGATCTGTGAACTCCTCTGTTTGCTCGAAGACTTTTAGTTCCACTGGTTTGCAATACTTGCATGAAGAAAATGAAGGAATATATGAATAACTTAAAACAGGAAATAATAGAAACTGGGTAATGTGCTCTTCAATTCATGATAATGCAAATTCTTAACTATTCTCACGCACTTGCTGCAAAGGGAGGTAGAAAATAGTGAACATGATTACAATTATGATAGTAAAAGCCTATCATAATTGTACTCATCAAATACCCCCATAATTAAATGTTTGCTTGTCCCTAAGCAAACTAATTCAAATACTTGGGTTACCAATAAATAATTTTTCTTCCGCACACTGGTTGCTATGAATTCAAAGAAAAATTTGATGTTGTAATTGTATAGGAAATAGTATATTAGACTTTTCTAAATATAACTTTATCTTAATATTTCTCCAATATATCTGTTAATTATCTTTCACTCTTTCTTAGAAATAGATTATAGTCATCCATAACAACTGTGAAGAGAAAAAAACAATCTAAATAAGATATGCATTAGTATTTAAAAACTTATAAGTACCAATATTGATAGTCATAAGCTTGCCTTTTCACACCCTCTCCACGGCACTAGTTAGAATTAGTAAGGTTGGATCCTTAGGACTTGTATTGTGGTGTAACCTTTTTGTCTTAGGATAGGAGATTATAGGTGGGATAATCAAAGATAAATTCGATTGTTTTTTATCACACTTAGATCACGATTGAGCCTTTTTGTTTTGTAAATACCTTAACATACATCAATACCACCCCCCCCCCTAGACTTTGCAATTATTATGCTTCCCACATTTTTGATGGATACTCTATATTTTTTTTAACCAAGGGTCCATTGTAGGGATCATTTTGAGTGAGTGCAAGTGTACACGCACTCAGGCCACATATCACTATGTTATTTTTTTTCAAGGGTTAATAGTAGGGATCATTCAAAGTGGGTGCAAGTGTACATGCACTCAGGCCACATATCACTATGAATAAACAAATTCCAAGAAGGTATCAATGATATGTGTGTAATAGGTAAGGATTTGGCCTTGGTGAATTTTAGTAGTAGAGTATCAAAAGGCATCGGGATTAGGTCCAAATTGGGTGTGCAAGGGTATAATGTTTAAGGTTTTGGGATTGCAAGGCTCAAGCTATCCAAAGGAGGCCTGAGTCATTTCCTCCCTCACTAATTAACCTATGCAAAAGTTTTGAGGATTACTAGAGGGTAAGTTCTAGACATCAATAGAGAGTATTCTTTATTTTGATTCCCTAATACAAAATTATCAAAATGTTACACTCATCGACTCACTTTATTATAGATAATTATATTTTCTAAAATAGAGTGATTGTTAGTTAATAATATAGAGGACTAATCTTAAAAATAAATTATATAGAGAAAATTATGCTAATGAATTTCTATACATAATTACTAATCAACAAATTTGAACACTCAATGAGTCAACATCAATTCATTTTAATCAACATGCGAAAGTAAATTAGAAAGTTATGATCCCAAATGAGTAAATTAATGAGAGCTTAGAGAAGTAAAAATAGTTTAATTATGGGTGTTTAACAACATTGAGTACAATGATAGCAAAAATATAACTAATTGTAATCATGTCCATCACAGAAATGTTAAAATTGAAGAACATCCAGGTAGGGACACGGGCGTGTTCCTACCCATGTGCGCCCAATTTCAGTCCTGTCATCAGTCATGTTGGATCCGTGAACTCCTCTGTTTTCTCCAATACTTTTAGTTCCACTGGTTTGCAATACCTGCATGAAGAAAATGAAGGAATAAATGAATAGCTTAAAATAGGAAATAATAGAAACTGGATAATGTGCTCTTCTATTCATGATAATGCAAATTCTTAACTATTCTCGCGCAATTGCTACAAAGGGAGGTAGAAAATAGTGGACATGATTTCAATTATGATTGTAAAAAGCCTATCATAATTGTACTCATCAAATACCCCGAGACTTAAATGTCTACTTGTCCCTAAGTAATCTAATTCAAACACTTGGGTTACCAATAAATAATATTTCTTCCGCACACTGGTTGTTATGAATTCAAAGCAAAATTTGATGTTGTAATTGTATAGGAAATAGTATAGCAGACTTTTCAAAATATAACTTTATCTTAATATTCCTCCAATATATCTATTAATTATCTTTCATTCTTTCTTAGAAATAGGATTATAGTCATCCATAACAATTGTGAGGAGAAAATAACAATCTCAATAAGATATATATTAGTATTCAAAACTTATAAGTACCAATATTGATAGTCATGAGCTTGCCTTTTCACACCCTCTCCACGACACTAGTTAGAATTAGTAAGGTTAGATCCTTAGGACTTGTATTATGGTGTAACCTTTTTGGCTTAGGATAGGAGATTATAGGTGGGATAATCAAAGATAAATTCGATGGTTTTTATCACACCTAGATCACGATTGAGCCTTTTTATTTTGTAAATACCTTAACATATTAATATTATAAAACACCCCTAGACTTTGCAATTATTAAGCTTCCCACATTTTTGATGGATACTCTTTTTTTTAACCAAGGGTCCATAGTAGGGATCATTCCGAGTGGGTGCAAGTGTACACGCACTCAGGCCACATATCACTATGTTATTTTTTTCAAGGGTTCATAGTAGGGATAATTCCAAGTGGGTGCAACTGTACACACACTCAGGCCACATATCACTATGAATAAACTCATTCCAAGAAGGTATCAATGATAGGTTTGCTAATAGGTAAGGATTTGTCCTTGATGAATTTTAGTAGTAGAGTATCAAAAGGCATAGGGATTGGGTCCAAATTGGGTGTGCAAGGGTATAATGTTTAAGGTTTTGGGATTGCAAGGCTCAAGCTATCCAAAAGAGGCCTAATTCATTTCCGCCCTCACTTATTAACCCATGCAAAAGTTTTGAGGATTCTTAGAGGGTAAGTTCTTGACATCAATAGAGAGTATTCTTTATTTTGATTCCATAAAACAAAATTATCAAAATGTTGCACACATCGACTCACTTTATTATAGATAATTATATTTTCTAAAATAGAGTGATTGTTGGTTAATAATATAGAGGACTAATCTTAAAAATAAATTATATAGAGAAAATTAAGCTAATGAATTTCTATACATAATTACTAATCAACAAATTTGAACATTCAATGATTCTACATCAAGTCATTTTAATCAGCATGCGAAAGTAAATTAGAAAGTTATGATCCCAAATAAGTGAATTAATGAGAGCTTAGAGAAGTAAAAACAGTTTAATTATGGGTGTTTAACAACATTGAGTACTTTGATAGCAAAAATATAACTAATTGTAATCATGTCCATCACAGAAATTTTCAAATTGAAGAACATCCACCCCCAGACTTAAAATTTGCAATGTCCTCATTGCAATGTAAAGAATTGAGAGAGCAATTTCACCAACATAAAAAAAAAAATTTGACTATCATGAATATAAAAGAGCATGCGAAGTAAAAAGGATCAAATATGAGAACATATATAATATCTGATAATATAGATACAAATTGATGTTACTGAATACATGTCCAAAAAATTATACATATCAAAAATATCTAGGATGGTCGCCCTGATAATCCTGGAAATGAGGCGGGCAAGGAGCTACCAGTGGTGGGCTGGAGATCCTCAAGTTTTCCCTGATCTGAATGATTGCGTCCTCTATCCGCTTCTGGGATTCCTCAAAATGCTGAAGTCACGGCGAGAGCTCGGTCTCATAAAAGAGCTAGAAATCACGCGGGTACTGTGTACGCGCTTGAAGAGGGGGAGCGGAAGACTCACCCTGAGTGTAAGTGGACTGGGTTGGGGGATTAGTTGCTCATTGAGGTCAGGGTCTACCTAATCATCATCGTCGACATCCACCTGTGGTTCACGCCTCGCAAGGGAATATATAATGCAACCTCGGCCCTGACGGGCAGTGACGAGGCGAAGGGATCGAAGACTGGCCATAGTGATAGGCACGGTCTTTGCGACCACAGTCATGGTGGGAAGGGTAGAGAAAATGTGCATATTCTTCGCCAGGCGGTTAATGTAGGGTGCTACATAAATAGACCCTATGCAAGAGTTATCGGCCTGGTGAAGGATGAATTGTGCGAGCATATAACCCAGATGGATGGGGTAACGTGATGGCATGCTATGAAGATATAGCATATCCTGCCTGCTAACTACACTGGAGCTTTCGCCCCGGCCGCTCAAAGTGTGACTAAGTAAATGGTGTATGTAGTGGAGGGCAGGACTCAACTTGGAGGCCTTAGACCTCTTGGCCTCATAAGGGTTTAGATCAAAAGTAAGCCCTCATACACCCCTTGGTATTGGGTGAATTGGAGAAGGGTGAGTGTATGAGTAATGCCCGCTACTCGAAATGAGATGATCCCCTCTTGCCCGTTTGCATGCTTAGTCAAGGCAGGTCTAAGGTTTAAATAAAAAGAAGACATGAACTCAAGCATGAGTTCCTTAAATCCTAGTTCCTCTATAGCAAAAAATTGTTACCACCCTACTACAGAGAACAACTCCCTAACTTCTCCCGCTAGATTTATTTCCTCCAAGACGTCCCAGTCAATTGTTCAAATGTCCTGGTACTTCTTCGATTGGATGCGATAGTAGCGGTTGCTGTGCGCTAGATCCATGAATATTAGTGGTGCAGCAGCTTCACGCCTTTCCATTGACAGTGCTTGAAGCTCCGAGCGACATCGACGACTGCCTTGGGCACGTGCTGAAGACATGAACTATGGAAAATGAAAGGATGTTTAAGACATGAAGAAGAGATAAGAGGAAAGGAAAAATGAGTAAATGAGAACAAGAAGAAGGTGAAGAGAGTGGAGAGGAAGAAGAGGTTGAATAAGGACATAAACCCAAAAACTTTTACCTAGGAGGAACGATTCGCGATGAGAGGAGGCGAATCCACTAACTTTAAAGGCCAAAAGCTTCAGCCGACTCTAGAAGAGAGATAGTGCAGGAAGTGAAGTTTGGAAACTAGGGAAGGAGATAGAGATGACAAGAACACGGCCATATATAAAGAAGACGAACACGGGTTAACAAACGGCCGTGTGTGCACCCGTGTTAAGGCATATTTTACCGCATGGAACACAGGTATCGGCGAGACGTATGGTCAAACTTAACGAGAAAGCTGTGCATCAGGCGGACATGGTCAACAACACGGGCGTGTATCGACCCGTGTCCTGCCCAGGAACAGTGTATTAAAATGCACACGGCTATAAACACGACTGGGTAGGTAGTCGTGTCCTTCTCTGTAAAAAAATTCGTCAAGCTGTGACACGGGTTTGAACATGGCCGGGTATCAAGAAGTGTCCTTCTTGGGATGAACATCGTCGATCAGTGACACGGCGGAGCACATGGCCGGGTGGCTAATCCGTGTCCTTCTTGGGAACATGCTTGGTCAAATCAGAATAGGCACACGGGCACCAATATGGGTGTGCGTGTACCCATGTCCATCTCTGGATGTTTATGGTAAAAACGAGCGCTAACGACACGGCAACACATACGGGTGTGTGTTAACCCGTTTGGTGCTCCGGATAAAAGCTTCCTATTCCTGGTTTCATATGGAACACGGCTGGGTAGGAAAATGTGTTAAGAACACGGCCTTGCACACGGGTGTGTGGCGAGCCGTGTGGTGCTCGGGAAAAAATTGACTCGTACCCATTTTTAATAGAATACGGCTGGGTCCAAGGGTATGTTATGGACACGGCCATGTATACGGGCATGTGGTTACCTGTGTTCCCCCTAAATTTTAAAATTCCTCCTAAGTGATATTTATATAAAAAAAAAATTTTAACATATAACTAGAATTTTACTAAAAAATTTATAAACTTAGAAAAATTATTACATTTTACGTAATCCTAGTCTAGACGGAGGCATGATTCTTGACGAGCAAAATCTTGAGGAAGCGCACCGTAGAAAATTTTTAATCGGTGACCATTGACTTTAAAATCACCCTTCTAAGGGTGGGTTAGCTTGACGATGCCGTAGGGAAAGACTTCTTTGACTTGGAAGGGTCTGGACCACTTAGACCTTAACTTCCCTAGGAATAAACGCAGTCTTGAATTAAAAAGGAGGACTTGGTAACCCTTTTGGAATGTCTTGGGTTTACAAAGGTGGCGGTCATGGAATAGTTTAGTTTTCGCCTTATAAATCTGGGAGTTCTCATAAGCCATGGTTCTCCACTCATCTAATTCGTTAAGCTGAAGTTTATGTTTCTCCCCTATAGAATTAGTATCAAAATTCAAAGAGTGTATTGACCAATACGACTTGTGTTCTAATTCTATAGGCAAGTGACATGATTTACCATACACTAATCTAAAGGGGGTGGTCTCTATAGGTGTTTTGAAGGAGGTCCTATATGCCCACAAACAATCGTTTAGTTTCCTAGACCATTGCTTCCTATTCCCTTCTATATATTTTTCTATGATCCTCTTAAGTTCTCTATTTGAAACTTCAACTTGACCACTAGTTTGTGGATGGTAAGGTGTGGCTATCCTATGTGTAACTCCATATTTTTGTAATATTTTATCTAGCTATAGATTATAAAAGTGTGAACCCGTATCGCTAATAAGTGCGCGTGGTGTGCCAAATCATGTGAATAAGAATTTTAAAAACTGGATTACTACTCTACTATCATTAGTAGGAAAAGCTTGCGCCACAACCCACTTTGATACATAATCTACGGCTACCAAAATATATTTATTCCCGTAAGAAACTGGAAATGGTCCCATAAAATCAATTCCCCACACATTGAATACTTCTCATTCAAGAATAAATTTTTGCGGCATTTCATGTAATTTAGAAATGTTACCTGATTTCTTACAAGAATCACAGGAAAGCACATACTTTTGGGCATCCCTGAATAGAAGGGGCCAATAAAAACTAGAATCAAGAACCTTTTTGGCTGAGCGATTTGCTCCATAGTGACCATCAGAAGGGATTGAATGGCACTGCTCCAGGATTTTCCAACCCTCCTCTGCTAATACACACCTTAGAATAACGGAATCTGCATATATCCGAAAAATAAAAGGGTCCTCCCAGAAGTAATATTTCAAGTCAGAGAAAAATTTCTTTTTCTACTGATATGAAAAATCCTTTGGAAGGACCTTAGCCATGAGATAATTTTCATAATCGGCAAACCATGGATAATCAGGATTTATATTTGTAGATAAGGCAAATAACAACTCCTCAGGGAAAGTATCAGAAATCTCAAATTCATCTAACATTGCTCATAGTGGATTTTCTAATCGTGAGAGAGTCTACCGCTAAGTTTTCTGCTCCTCGTTTATCCCTAATTTCCAAATCAAATTCTTGCAATAAAAAACCCCAACGGATTAAACGAGGCTTTGCTTCCGCTTTGGCTAGCAAATATCTAAGGGCAGAGTGATCTTTGTATACTATTAGCTTAGACAATGTTAAATATGATCTAAATTTATTGAAGGCAAATACCACTGTTAGAAGTTCTTTTTTTGTAGTTGTATAATTCTCCTGCGCATTATTAAGTGTTTTGCTAGCATAATATATAGGGTGAAAGTGTTTGTTTCGGCGTTGTCCGAAAATAGCTCCTACCGAAAAACTGCTAGCGTCACACATGATCTCAAAAGGCTGAGTAAAATCAGGTGCGATCATAATAGGAGAATTAATTAATCTTTTTTTAAGAACTCAAAGGCATGTTGACACTCTTGTTCAAAAATAAAAGGTGTCTTTTTCTAAAAGCCAAGTAAGTGTTTTGGCGATTTTAGAGAAGTCTTTAATAAACCGACGATAAAATCTGGCGTGTCCTAAGAAACTTCTCACTGCCTTAATGGAGGTTGGTGGTGGTAACTTTTCTATGGTTTCAATTTTCTCTCTATCTACTTGAATTCCTTGGCTTGAGATCTTGTGGCCTAGTACTAACCCTTCTTGTACCATGAAATGGCACTTCTCCCAACTAAGTACTAGGTTTGTTTCCTCACACCTCCTAAGAAATTTCTCTAAATTATTCAAACACAAATCATACGAGTCTCCAAACACAGAGAAATCATCCATAAACACTTCCATAATATCTTCAACATATTCATTGAAGATGGCTAACATGTATCTTTGGAAAGTGGCGGGGGCATTATATAAACCGAATGGCATACATCTATATGCAAATGTACCGAATGGGCAAGTGAATGTTGTTTTCTACTGGTCTTCTGGGGCTATAAGAATTTGGAAATATCCAGAAAGTCCATCTAGAAAAAAATAATAAGAATGTCCTGATAAACGTTCTAATATTTGGTCAATAAAAGGTAGAGGGAAATGGTCTTTCCTAGTGACATCGTTTAACTTCCTATAGTATATATAGACACGCCAACCTGTTACTGTTCGCATTGGAATTAATTCATTTTTATCATTTTCTACCACTATTAGGCAACCCTTCTTAGGAACGACTTGTACAGGACTAACCCATGATATCTGAAATAGGGTATATCGCATAACAACTTTTTGCAGCCTTAACTACCTCTTTCATATTTGTTAAGCCACTATTGTAGTTGAATAGAAGGTTTATAGTTTTCTTCCAAAAAGTTTTGGAGTGCAAAAACTTATACCATTTATATCAGTATTATGCTATAGCTTTACATTTCTTCAGACACTTCAATATTAGAAAGATTAGAAGAAATAATAACGATAAGAAGAATTAGTTCTAAGAATGAATACCTGATTAATTTTTTTAGTTCCACTATCTGTGGATCCTTATATTATTCTTATGAACTTCATCTCCTTTGGTAATCAAATTATACTCAGTCGTTCTATTCATTGAAACGGAATTATCTAGAAAATATAAATGTTCAACAATGTCTTCACTTTTTTCATCCTCTAGATAACAGTTAGTGATGCAAATTTCTAAAGGTCTCTATAATATAAATTAGAATTCATAGAAGTCATAAAATTATCAACACCATGAGAAAAATAACAATAATCATCCTTATCTAAGGATTGTTTCATAGTATTGCCAATTTGAAAAGTGACTTCATCTTCCCCTACTCGCAAAACTAATTTACCATCAAAAACGTCAATAAGTGCTCTAAATGTGGCTAGGAATGGACGACCTAGTATGAGTGGCACTTCGATTTTTCGTCCATATCTAGAATAACAAAATCACCAAGAAATATAAACTTATCTACCTTAACAAATACATCCACTACAATTCCTCTAGGATACTTAACCGATTGATCTGCTAGTTGAATACTCATTCTAATAGGGCTAAGTTCTCGTAGACCAAGTTTCAAATATAGTTTATAAGGCATTAAATTTATACTAGCTCCTAAATCCTCTAAAGCTTTATTCACTTGTAAATCACCAATTAAACATGGAATTGAAAATGAACCGGGATCCTTAAGTTTTTGTGGTAATTTTTTTTGTAAAATAGCATAACATTCTTCACTAAGTGTTACTAAAGATAATTCTTCTATTTTCTTTTTATTTGAAATTAAGTCCTTTAAAAATTTAGCATACTTAGGCATTTGAATGATTTAAGAAAAAGGTAAATTGACATGTAATTGTTTAAACATAGATAAAAATTTATCGTATTGCGCATCCATCCGCTCCTTGTTCAGCTTTGCTGGAAACGGTATTGCTGGTTGATACTCCATTGGTGTCATGTTCATGTCGTTCGGTGCTTCGCTATTAGAATCCTCTTGGGGTGCTTCCTTTGTAATTCTTGGGTCTTGTAACTCCTTTCCGCTCCTCAATAGAATTGCTTTTGCATGCTCCTTCGGGTTTGTCTCAGTATTACCCGGAAGTGTTCCTTGTTGCCTTTAAAATACCATCCTTGCGAGCTGGCCAATCTGGTTCTCTAAATTACGAATAGAGCCCTCTTGATTCCGCAAAGCAACATCAGTAGTTTGCATGAACTTTGTAAGTACATCTTCTAATGTTGGCTTCCTTTGCTCCGGTTATTATAGTTTTCCAAACATAGGTTGCTTTTCTTGATTTCCTTGCCCTCTCCAAGAGAAATTGGGGTGGTTCCTCCATCCAGGATTATATGAAAAACTATATGGGTTATTTGATGGGTTGAAAGGAGGTCTAGTATTGTTTCCCATATAGTCAACATGTTCTTGCACTTGAGGTTCACCACTAGGCATTCCACTAAGTGAAGGGTCCCATTATTGAGGTACCATGGAGGGTGATGCTAAAGAAAGGTTATCCATCTTTTGGTGAAGCTTCTCCACTTGAATAGCTAAGGCAGTGATAGCATCCACTTCATACATTCCTGCAGGCTTATTAGGCTTTGGTCTCACGGTAGTCCATTGATAGTTCTTCATTGCCATGTCTTCTATTAACTGCTGAGCTGCTTCAGGTGTCTTATTGTTCAAGGTGCCCCCACTAGCCGCATTGATCATCTTTTTAGTGGCTGGATTGAGACCATTGTAGAAAGTCTGAATATGAAGCCAGGAAGGTAGTGCATGATGAGGACATCACCTTAATAGATCCTTGAATCGTTCCCATGTGTCGTATAACGATTCAGATTCCAATTGAACATACGTAGAGATGTCATTCCTTAGCTTTGTAGTCTTCGTCGGTGGAAAATACTTCATTAAAAACTTCTCAACCATCATATCACATGTAGTAATCGACCCTTTAGGTAATGAGTTAAGCCACTGCTTCTCCTTGTGCCTTAGTGAGAACGGAAACAACCTCAATCGAATAGAATCATTGAAAACACCATTGATCTTGAATGTATCACATATCTCAAAGAATCTGGCTAAGCGTGTGTTGGGATCCTCATCTTGCAGGCCATCATATTGGACATACTGTTGAACCATCTGTATAACACTAGGCTTCAATTCAAAATTGTTTGTGACTATCGGTGGTCTAAAGATGCTTGACCCAGTTCCCTGGATATTAGGTCTAGCAAAGTCAGACATGTTTTGCTCATTCTGGTCTGCCATGTTATCCAAATTTTCTTGATGACGCCCTCCTTGGTTTACTGTTTCCTCTTCTGAAAGTTCGTTTGAAATATCTGTGGTATTAGTTCCCACATCCCTTTGGTTAGTGTTGTGAATAATTCATTCCGGGTTAGGATGAAATGGTGCTAGCCCAGAATTTTTCCACCTGGTCATAGACTAGCAGACTACAAAATAGAGATTAAGCGATATAATTATACTATAAACTCATTTACAATTATTTGTTAGTAATCAAAAATTGGTAGATTAATAGAGTTTAAGCTTTCAAAATATTGAAAACGAGTCCCCGACAATGACGCCAAAAAACTTGATGATTTCAAAGTATAACTTGATGCAGATTCTTTCTACACTCTAATATAAAGTATGTAGATGGGCATAAGCTAGATTCATTTAACTTTTAGACAAGTGGACCTATCAATCATAGTATAGGAGAAATCTACATCTCGTGTCGTATTCCACAGGGTCTTTTCAAATACTCAAACTCTCCCTCACTTCATTATCATACCTATAATTAAAATTGATTTTTAACCTAGATTAACCTAACTATGACTACTTGGATAAAGAAACATTGGAGGATTAAAGATGATAAAAAGCTAAAAGTCTAAGAGCATTCACATGAAAATAATTGCTCATCAATTCAATTCTATGTAATCATGCAATAATACGGTAATCAAATTCGTAGTATTGTAAGGGTTAAACATTTATCAAATTCTCTCTCGAGCAATTCAAAATCTAAACCTAAGTTGAGTAAATTTTCCCTCGAACAATTTACAACACTCAAATTTGCATTAAAATAAATTACCCTATATAATACATAAATTCATGAAATCCTATCTCTAAAATACCATGAATCCATTTATCTGTATTATAATTATCCAAACAACATATCTCTCGATCATGCAATTTGAAATACAAAGAGACATAACACCTAAATATGATCATTTAAACATCATCACAACCTTCCAATTTCTCAATCTAAAAAGTTGGAATTCATGTAAAACAAAAACTAAAATCATAACTAGGATAAATCTCTTTATTTGAAAGCCTACATACGAATAGAATACAATAAATTTACTGAAAACAATAACATACATGATTACAGAATTGTTCGAATAAAAGTTTTATGCGAAATAAAAGATAAATAAAGTTAGATCACCAAGAGAAATGAAAGATTAAAAAAGATACATGAAAGATTAAAAACATACAAAAATCTCCTTCAATTCCTCCTTCACTTGGGTGCTCCACTTTCGTCCTCCAGAATTTCTCAAAATGAAATGATCCAAAAGTCCTTATTCTAATTTTTCTATAGGTTTTTAAAGTCTCCTTGCAAATAGGGTCGGACACAGGTTCCAACACGGCCATATCACAGACCGTATTGACGGTTCAAAGGCGATTGCCCGCGAAGAGCATGTCTAGTCGTGGGTCGTGTCATCTGACACGGGTGCTGACACGGTCATGTTGTTCTTCATGTTCTTTGCACACGGGTGTGTTGGCAGCAGCGCATGAATTTATCCAGAAAAGGAAACGGGTTGGCACACGGGCGTGTTCCCACCCGTGTATTGCACTGTATTTTTCTTCCAAATCTTTTGATCCATCCCAAATAAGAAATGGGTAGGGACACGGGCGTGTTCCAACCCATGTGCGCAAAATTTCAGTCCTGTCATCAGCCATGTTATATCCGTTAACTCCTCCGTTTGCTCCAAGACTTTTAGTTTCACTAGTTTGCAATACTTGCATGAAGAAAATGAAGGAATAAATGAATAGCTTAAAACAGGAAATAATAGAAACTGGATAATGTGCTCTTCTAATCATGATAAAGCAAATTATTAACTATTCTTGCACAATTGCTATAAAGGGAGGTATAAAATAGTGGACATGATTACAATTATGATAATAAAAAGCCTATCATAATTGTACTCATCAAGGCCTTCCTACTCCACTCATCACAAGAAGAATCAATCCAAGGCTGACAGGTATGATTCCAATCCTAATAAATATAACTCTTCTAAAGTAGTTTGCTACTGTTGCAGCAAGCCTGGGAATATGATAGCTGACTGCCCAGTTAAGAGGAAGGAGGCTGAGGAGGAGAAGCAGCATCAGTATAAAGGGAAGAAGGAGAAGTCCTTCATTGCTAAAAAGGAAAAGAGTTAGACAGACTCATCATCATCTGAGTCTGAAGAAGAAGAAGCCTACATTGGGCTAATTTCTACTCCTACTGCTAATGATGTACCTATATCAGAAGAGTATGTATATCCTTTTGCAAGGATAGGTATCCAGGTCCCCTCTGACACTGTCAAATAGTGATTCAGAGATGGATGAAGATAATGTCCACAACTGTAGAGGGTTGTTGGCAATGACTGATGAAGAAGCCAGCAAGGATCTGCCTGGTCCACATAAGGTATATTGTTTACCTGAGACTGCTTCTATGTCTGAGTATGAGACCAGCCCTTGTTAAGAAACCTCTTCACCCAGTGGTGAAGAAGATTCTAGATCTGAAGGAGATGTCAATCAACTGATTGATAAGTACGGAGAACTTCTGAATGCCTTTAAGAAGGTCAAGAAGTTGTTTAAGAAGCAATCTAAAGAGATTTCATCTCTTAAGCTTACAGTTGCCCAGCAAACTATAATAGCTAATCTCCTGGATCAGAAAGCTAGGGAAATAATCCAATTAAAGTCCCTCTTGGACATCTAGATAGCCTCCATCAAGCAAGAAAACTGTCTCATCAGGGAGCTTGAAGAAAGGCTTGAGTAGGAGAAAAGAATAGTGGCTAGTTATTCTAAGCCAAGTACAGTACTACCCTTGATAGACACCTTCTCCTCCCAAAATGGTAAGAAGGGGTTAGGATTCAAAGGAAGCATAAGAGTTTCCCCTTCCAAAAGGAAGGTCAAAGCTCCATATCCAGCTCAGTCTATTGCTTCCAAGCCTCCCATTCTTTTTAGAAAAGTTCTGTTACCTTCTAACAGATATGACTAAGAAAGCTCCTGTGGTCACTAGGAGAATGGTTGTTCCTCTGGGGTGAACAAAGATGTTCACTACCATGGTGAAAGCTCTAGCCGTGTGTGTGCCTTTATGGCTGCCCATGAGAAAACTCAAATGGCCCAAACTGGATCATTTGTTTTTGGTGCTTTAGCTCCAACACTCAAAAATGTTGCTACAACCAAGGCTCTGAACCTAACAACTAAGGCTCAGACTAAGGGAAAGTCTAATAGCCTAGCTGATTTGGGCATTTTTGATGAAATCAAAAGCATGCTCTCTGAAAAGAAGATTACTGCTGATAGCACTCAGAGAAGACCAAACATGCCAGCTAGAAGACTTGCCTTCAATCAAATTCTAGCTGAAAGAAATCAAAAAAGGGTTGTAGCACATCTTCCTCTATTTTGGCTGTTGCTAACCAAGCTATAGGGCATACACAGAAGTGAAGATATAACATTCTTGAATGTTTGTGCTGTGGAAAGATAGGGCATTTTGCCATTGACTGCTGACACAATCCCAATGTGGCCAGAGCTAGGGTCAGTCCACCAGTCAGGTATTCTAGCGGTGGACATGTTTAGTTTTATATTTATGTGCACCTAGGACCCAATAGATAATTGGGTCCTAAGGTAAAGTAAACTGTGTATTGAAGGATAGTTCAAGTGGCCATACCCCTATATGGTACTTGGATATTGGTTATTCCAGGCATATGACTGGGACAAGGGGCAACTTGAAGGATTACACTCCAGTAAAAGATGGACCCAAAGTAATATTTGGTGGTTCAGATAGAGGGGTAACAAAATTCTATGGTAAGATCACCAATGGCATAGTCACCATCTCTAAGGTGGCTTATGTTGAAGGGTTGCAACACAATCTTATAAGCATAAGCCAGCTCTCTGATCTTGGCTATATTATTATCTTCCACAAGGATGAGTGCCTAATCAGGAGGTCGAGTGACCAAGAGGTCATATTGACAGGCACTAGGAGTGAAAATGTTATTGCTTAAACTTTCTATGTTTAAATACAGACTCTCCTATCTGTCTAGTGGCAAATGAGAAAGCCTCCTATTGTGTCATAAGGCACAAGAGGCTAGCCCATATTAATTATAAGACTATCGGTAAGCTCTTTAGTCAAGAGCTAGTTAGGAATGGTCCCAATGTGAAGTGCTCCAAGGAGGGCATATATTCTGCTTGTCAGAAGAGAAAGCAGACAAAAGCTTCCATCAATGGCATTAGGACCAAAGATTCTATGAGGTGTCTATACCTCTTGCATATGGACTTATTTGGTCCTATGCCAGTTCATATTCTTGGTAGGAAGGTCTACACCCTTGTGGTGGTTGATGACTTTTCCAGGTCTGCTTGGGTATTCTTACTAAAGAGAAAGAATGAAACCCTTGATATCTTCACTAAGTTTGTCAAGCAAATTCAGAATGAGTTCAACAGCTTTGTGGTCAAAATCAAAAGTGACCATGAGACTGAATTCTAGTCTGATAGCATGACAAGGTTCTGTGAAGAACATAGGATTCATTAAGAATTCTCTTCACCTAGAACACCCTAGCAAAATGAGATTGTTGAGAGGAAAAATAGAACTCTCATAGAGGCTAGAAGGACCCTACTGAATTACACATCTCTCCCAGAATATTTCTAGGCTAAGGCACTCAACACTGCATGTCATGTCCTCAACAAATCCTCTATCACCAAGAACCTCACGAAAACTCCCTATGAGATCTTGAAAAGAAGAAAACCAAACCCGGGCTATCTCAGAATCTTTGGTAGTAACTGTTATGTGCTTCATAATGGAAAGTCCTATGTGATTAAGTTTGCTGCCAAATCCTTTGATGGAATTTTTGTTGGGTACATAAATCATAGCAAAGCCTATAGGATCTACAACTTGAAAAGCCAAGTTGTAGAAGAATCAATTCATGTAATCTTTGATGAGTCTACTATGATTAATCATGAGTTACCAAGCTCCTCTTGTAGTACTGCAGGTACAAAATAGATGATGGAAAAACTAACCATCAAGGGAGCATCACGGGTCATCCAAGCTGAAGTGGATACTCCAGAAGATCTACCAGGGACACTTTGAGTGGATGACGATCAATAAGAGGCTGCACCTGAATCTGCACCTATTGCTGATATAGAAAGAAGACTTCCACCTACAGTTAGACATATGAGAGATCATCCAGCACACCAGATCATTGGTGAGGCAAGTCATGGAGTAATAACAAGAAGCATAAGTCTGAAAACAGCCATGTACTCAAGCTTTCTGTCACAAGTAGAGCCCAAGAAGTTTGAAGGGGCCAATATAGATCAGCATTGGATTGGAGCTATGCAGGAGGAACTGAACCTATTAAAGAAAGGCAAGGTCTGGAAGCTGGTTCCCAGAGCACAAGGACATAATGTCATTGGAGTCAAGTGGATCTATAGAAACAAGCTTGATGAAAGTTGCATTATAATCAAGAAAAAAGCAAGGCCTATAGCTAAGGGGTACAAGCAAGAAGAAGGTAGTAATTTTTATGAAACTTTTGCCCTTATAGCAAGATTGGAGGCCATCAGACTATTCTTTGCATTTGCTGCACATAAGGGATTCAAAGTCTACCAGATGGATGTGAAGTCAGCCTTCCTGAATGGTGACTTAAAAGAGGAAGTCTATTTTGAGCAGTCTCCAGGTTTTGTAGTTCCTATCTCACCTCATTATGTTTATAGACTTAGGAAAGCTCTATATAGGTTGAAGCAAGACCCTAGAACGTGGTATGAGACTTTTTTAGATTCCTCAATGTGAAAGAATTCTCAAGGGGGAAGATAGACAAGACCCTATTCCTAAGGGAATCTAAGGGTAAGATCATCCTAGTTCAGATCTATGTAGATGACATCATCTTTGGATCTACTGATGACAATCTCTGCATGACGTTTGCCAAACTTATGCAAGGGAAGTTTGAGATGAGCAGTATGGGTGAACTTAAGTTCTTCTTAGGTCTCCAAGTAAGACAGACTGATGATGGGTTGTTCATATCCCAGTCTAAGTTCACTAAGGAGTTAATAAAGAAATTTGGTATGGAAAATTCCTCCACCGTGAGAACTTCCATGGGATCAAGTATACCCATATGCAAAGATGAGGCAGGGAAACTTGTTGATGAGACTTTGTATAGGGGGATAATTGGTTCCCTTCTTTATCTAACTGCTAGTAGGCCAGACATCATATATGTTAAATGTGTTTGTGCTAGGTACCAGGCTTGCCCCCAAAGAATCTCATTACTCTACTGGAAAGAGAATTCTTAGGTATCATAAGGGAACATCAGATCTTGTCTTATGGTACCCTAGGAATGGGGAAATTGAACTAACTGTCTATTCAGATTCATACTTTGCAGGCTGCAAGTAGGACAGGAAGCGCACTTCTGTCACCTGTCAATTCCTAGGTGGAAGGCTAATTTCATGGAGCAGCAAGAAGCAAACTAGTGTTGCAATTTCAACTACAGAGTTAGAGTACATCTCAGCAGGTAGCTACTGTGCTCAATTGTTGTTGATCCAGCATCAGCTCTAGGACTACAACCTTTAGATAAGTAGAATTAAAGTGAGGGGATAGATCGGCTTAACATTAGAGGGGGTGAATAGAGTACTTTAAAACTTTGATTAGTTTTGAAAGTTATCTAGTGTCAACTATCTTCACCTATGGGGGGAATAGGTGATGTGCAGTCTTTTGCAGAATTAAAAATTATCCTGCACAAGAAAATAAAAACAACCACAACACAGAAACACACAAGCAGTTATAGTGGTTCCCCGATTTGGGTACGTCCACTCTCCCCCTTCGACCTATCTCCCAACAAGGGATGACTCGGACACTTCACCAAACGGATTGAAATCCAATCCTTACACTATGGAAGAAACCCTTCCACCCGAAGGAGTCACTACTCCTCTACCACGGGTTGCACCCAACCCTTACAATAAGAAATCAAATTTCCTTTACAACAAAGTTAAAATAGAATGTATAAGAAATACAAACTACATTTGGAGAACCCGATGTCCCTCTTCGTTCAATGAAGCTTTCTTGATGAAGACGAAGAGTCCACGATCAGAGCACTCTCTTGGAGAGGATCTTCCCAAGATCGGCGGCGGCAAAGGATTGCGGCGGCGATGCTTTGTAGATCCAAACTTCTTGACGAAGCTAGCAAGGTCTACCAACGATCTTACTTGGATCGATCGTCTCAATCGATTCGGAGAGGAGAAATATTCCCGCTCAACAAATCAAGAGACAAAGGATCTCAAGATAGAAATGTGAGACGCTAAGCTTAGCCTCGGTCCTGTCACCGGATGATCAAAGATGACCTCTGAGATCAGCGACAGCGAAACCATAGCGAGCGGCGACGGCGACGGAAGGAGTTCCGCGATCGGCTAGGTTACGCTCGGCAACTTCTTTCTTTTTCGTGAAAAGTTACTGTAGATGTTCGAAAATAAGCATGTATATATACCCGAGCCAACCCCAAGGACTGTTATGGGGCCCACAAGGAAAAACCCTAGGCCCGGGTCAAAACAGCGCACAGTTTCTGATTCGGTCCAGCGAACAGAGCAGATTTGCCTAAGGCAAATTCGGCGGGAATCATTGGTGACTCCCGTCAAAGTCGGCGGGAATCACTCATGATTCCCCTTGAATTTTCCTTGGAAGAACTCTAATTGAAATCCATGACATCCGGAGGGAATCAGCGAGAATCAATCCCATTCTAGACGAATCGGCGAGAATGCAATGTAATTCTCGACGATTCGGCAAGAATCACTTAATGATTCTCGTCGATTCTGATTTAGCTGATTTCTTGAATGCATTTTGTCAGCCGGAAGCCTTAGGCGGGAATCGGTGAGTGATTATCGACGATTCGATGAGAATCACTGGTGATTCCCGTCGAATCGGCGAGAATCACTTAGGGTCCGTTCGGCCCCTTGGAATTGGAATTGGGAATTGGAATTGGGGCAACAGAATTCCAATTCCAGTGTTCGGCTGTTAGGAATTCCCTTGGAATTGGAATTGGTCCAATTCCATGGAATTCAATTTTGTACTATGACCAATTCTTAGGGGTAAAGGCAGATATTTCATGGAATTCAGTTTTTTACTATGTCCGTTGTTGCCCGATCTCATCGTCGTCGCCCGATCTCGCCGCCGCTCGATCTCGTCGCCGTCGTCCGATCTTGCCGCCGCCGCCCGATGTCGGCACCGTTGCCCGATCTCGCCTCCACCGCCCGATCTCGCCGCTGCCGCCCGATCTCACCGCCTCCTCCATATCTCGCCACCGCTCACTCCCGATACTGCCATCACCGCCTGATCTTGCCGCCGACGACCGATCTCACTGCCGTCGCTACCCGATCTCGCCGCCGCCGCCGCCCAATCTCGCCTTTGCCGCTGCCTGATCTCGCCACCGCCGCCGAGCGATCTCGCTGTAACCTCCGCTCGATCTCGCCGCAGCCACCCAATCTTGCCGCCACCGCCCGATCTCAGTGCAGCCTCCTGATCTCGCTGCCGCCACTGCCCGATCTCGTCGTCACCGCCTGATCACGACCCTGATCTCGTTGTCGTCGCCCGATCTCGCCATCGTCGACCGATCTCGTCGTCGTCACTCGATCTCGTCATCACCGCCCGATCTCGCCGTCGTTGTCCGATCATAATTAATTGTTTGTACACTACTTGAAGTTGATTTCTCTGAGATTATAAAAGGAATAATTCCCTCCATCACTTGGTTTTGTTGCAATAACTTCGTCCTGAGTGACACAGGACTCCAACTTCAAATTGTCATGTCGCTCGGTCCTGTAGACATGAGAAAAAAAGAAATTCTAAACCAATTCCAATTCCAATTCTAGAAATCCATCCTACAGCCGAACAACTGCATTGGAATTCAGACCAATTCCATTTCTCATAGGAATTGGAATTAGATGAATTCCAATTCTGCAATTCCATTTCCAGGGGGCCGAACGGACCGTTAGTGATTCCCGACGAATTTTCCTTAGAAGATTTTTCTTCTTTCTTCCCATGACTTGGTCTTTGACCCATCCTTGCTCCTCTTCTCTTTAATTATCTCAACCCTATACTTGAAAATAAGTACACTCCAATAGAGAGAGCACACATGAGTCAACACACTTATCTTCTCAACGAGGGATTACGTTGCGCAGACCCGTGTATATTGACCCACTGCACCCTAACATTGGTGTATACTTAGCATGGAATAGCTGCAAGCACATCTTGAAGAAAATCATCAAATACATTATCTATTCAACTTAGCTTGTTCAGGGGCTTCTTCAAATCAGGTACATTGTGGATACAATACCCAACAATCTCCCCCTATTTGAAGAAGCCTAAACCCTACAAGCTAAGGTGAATAGAACATATGGGAATGAAAATCATAAACTAAGAATTCGATTGAGAGTGAAATTCATTACCATTTTACTGAGAGCATACTTAATGTTGGCAGCCACCTTAGCCTTAGCCGAGAGGGTAATCTCCCCCTTTTCGGCTTCTGCAAATCTTGGACTTCACTTGGAGCCACATGCTCCCCCTAAGATCTTGCATCCATGCTCGAGCTTGAGTTCCTATCTGATGCTCCCCCTTGATCCAAGAGCCTTGAGCCTTACAGTCTTCACTCTTCATAGTTCAGCATGCCGAGTTAAGTTTTGAAGAGACTGAACCTTGCCTCGTCTAGGGGCTTTGTGAAGATATCGGCAACCTGCTTATCCATGGGGACATAGCAGAGAGATATATCTTTGTTTTCCACATACTCCAGAATGAAGTGATAGCGCACTTCAATATGCTTCGTTCTGCTGTGCGATACAGGATTGTTCGCAATTGCTATTGCGCTCGAGGAGTCGCAATACATCAGAACTTCTTTGAACTGCAAGTCATAATCTTTGAGCTGATTTCTGATCCATAGAAGCTGTGCGCAACAGCTATCTGTTGAGATGTACTCAGATTCAGCCATAGAGGTTGCGATGCAATTCTGCTTTTTACTGTTCCATGAAATAAGCCTTCTTCCGAGGAATTGGCATGTCCCGGAAGTTCTTTTCCTATCATCCCTGCTTCCTGCAAAGTCAACATCTTAAAAGCCTATCAGCTCGACATCATTGTTTCTTGGGTACCACAAGCCAAGATTTGGTGTACCTTTAAGGTATCTAAGAATTCGCTTTGCAGCGACATAATGAAATTCCTTAGTGTTCACCTGATATCTGACACATACGCATGTGGAAAACATAATATCCGGTCTACTAGCAGTAAGGTAGAGCAGGGATCCAATTATGCTTCTGTATTTGGTTTCATCAAAAGGTTTCCCTTTTTCATCCTTATCTAGAGACACAGTGGATCCCATTGGAGTCCTCATAGAGGTTGCATTCTCCATTCCGAATTTCTTAAGGAGTTCATTTGTGAACTTCGTTTGAGAGATGAAAATTCCATCCTCAGACTGTTTCAATTGAAGTCCCAAGAAATACTTTAGCTCTCCCATGATGCTCATTTCAAACTTTCCTTGAATAAGTTTAGAAAACTTTTTACAAAGACTGTTGTCCGTAGAGCCGAAAATTATGTCATCGACAAAGATTTGCACCAGCAAGATCTTGCCTTTGACTTACCTAAGAAACAATGTCTTATCTATTTTTTCTCTCGAGAACTTGTTCTCAAGAAGAAAACTAGACAGAGTCTCATACCAGGCTTGAGGAGCTTGTTTCAAGCCATATAACGCTTTATTAAGAAAATAAACATGATTAGGGAATGTAGGATTAACAAAACCTGGGGGTTGCGCGACATATACTTCCTCTTTCAATTTTCCATTGAGGAATGCAGATTTTACGTCCATCTAATAGACAGTGAATCCTTTGTGCGAAGCATACACCAAGAACAATCTGATCGCCTCGAGCCTTGCAACTGGTGAAAAGGTCTGGTCGAAGTCAATCCCCTCCTCCTGTCTGTAACCTTGAGCCACTAGCCTGGCCTTGTTCTTTATGATGACACCGTGTTCATCAAGTTTGTTTCTGAAGATCCACTTGGTGTTGATCACATTCTGGTTCTTGGGTCTGGGAATAAGCGTCCAGACGTTGCATCGTTTGAATTGATGCAGTTCATCTTACATGGCCAGTATCCATGCTGCATCTTTGTTCGCTTCGTCAAACTTCTTTGGCTCAACCTGTGACAGGAAACTAAGGTACAAAATCTCGTTAATTGTACCTCTCCGAGTTCTGACACCGTCACGAGGATCTCCGATGATCTGATCTCTGGTATGATCCCTCACGTGTCAGAGCTCTAGGAGTCTGGCATCTGAAGCTCTGACATTTTCTCGGGCATCTCCTTCTTCTAGGAGATTTTCTCCATCCTGATCTTCAACTTCTCCAGTTGGCTTTGAGGTGGAAACCTTGACGTACTTGGGAGTTACATCTGCAGCAGTCTCATCTAGACTTAGCTGTTCAAGTCTTGCACCTACATCTTCAAGAATGCCACTGGAAGAATTACTATGAAGCAAGCTTCCTTCATCAAAAACAACATTAATGGACTCCTCTACCACTAGGGTTTTCTTATTGAAGACCCTATATGCCCGACTATGGCTACTATAGCCCATGAATATGCCTTCGAAGCATTTTTCACCAAATTTAGTACGCGGGTACTTCCCATTATTGAGTACATAGCATCTCCAGCCAAAAATCCTCAAATAGGACATGGTCGGTTTCCTGCATTTCAATAGTTCATAAGGCGTCTTACGATGATTCTTGTTGATCAACGCTCGGTTCTGCACATGACAAGCCGTATTGAAAGCCTCTGCCCAGAAGTACTCTTAAAGAGAGGCGTCATTCAACATTGTTGTACATGCTTCAATGAGCGTTCTATTTCTCCTCTTCGCAACCCCGTTTTGCTGAGGAGTACGCGGGGAGGAAAACTCATGAAAGATACCAAGTTCTTCACAAAATTCTATCATAGCACCAGACTCGAATTCTGTTCCATGGTCACTTTTGATTTTGACCACTGAGCAGTTAAGTTTGTTCTGAATCTGCTTGACAAAACTCGTGAAGATTTCAAACGTATCTGACTTTCGTTTCAAAAAGAACACCCACGTAAACCGAGAGGGATCATCAACAATCACCAGCTTATACGATTTGCCTCCTAAGCTATGTACTTGCACTGGACCGAACAAGTCTATATGCAGAAGATAGAGACATCTAGAGGAGTCTTTGTCTACAATGCCCTTAAAGGTAGCCCGAGTCTGTTTGCCCTTCTTGCATGCAGGACAAGGGCTATCTTTGATGAACTTAATAGTAGGGGCATCCCTTACAAAGTTCTTAGAAAACAACATATTAATTGTCATGAAATTAATATGTGCTAATCTCTTGTGCCATTGTTCACAAAGAGATGCACTGCCTTTTGTTACTAGGCACACGGGGGTAGAAGAATCTATGCTAAGAAAATCTAAACAAAATATATTTCTGCTGCTAATGCCAGTTAATTCCATCTCCGAAGAGGCACACGATATTATCAAGCACTTATCCTTGCAGAACTTAACGTCATAACCTTTATCACACAACTGACTTACACTGATCAGGTTATGATTTAACCCTTCAACATAGGCCACGTCGGTGATACAGATTATACCGTTGGAAATCATACCGTAACCTCTGGTGACTCCTCGATCTGATCCTCCAATGATGACTTTGGGTCCATTTTCGACTAGAGAGTAATCACGCAGCAGGCTTCTTGTCCCAGTCATATGCCGGGAACATCAACTGTCCAAGTACCAGATAGGCATTTTGGTGGCCTTTGGACATACCTGCAAAATAGAATCAGTTTCCCTTAGGAACCCAATCAAACTTGGGTCCTAGATTCCTTGTTAGCATACTTCCCCTCGGGTGGTTAACCCCACGAGTGGTCGGCCTCACATTGTTAACATGAGGAGTCTCGTTGAACCTTGGATTAAACCAGCAATCCACAGCAAAGAGACCAACTTTGCCACAACACCAATAGTCGAACCTGTTGTACCGCTTCCTAGGCTCCAGCTTCACCCTGGGAACGGTGGTCTAGTTGTGGCCTTGGATCTGGAGGTGGAGGCATCATGATGACACCAATCACATGATTTCTTCACTTTCTGTTCCTTCAGTATAACAGGCTTGGCTTTTGGTGCCTGCTTCCTATTATGGCTGCTAGAGAAGTGGCCATAATTTTACATTTGGATTTCCTCATAAGGTGCCTTGAAGACACTCTCGCCGTAGTTACGGGGGAAGTCCCAACCATCATACCGGCTCTTGGGCTTTTCAACCGAGGGCTAGAAGAAGTGGCCATAGGTTGACTCAAAGTCCTGTTCATTGCAGGCAAAGCAAAGCTTCCTGAATTCAATAGGGTTGAGTGGGGCCTTTCCCTTTTCTGCAGCAGAGGCCTTCTTAGCAGCCTTATTTTTCCTCTGCTTTCTGTTTCTCCTTGATGATTTATCAAGCACACCCACATGCCCCAAGCCAGCCCCCTTAGCCTGAGCAGAGAAGGTATCAACCAGTGGAAGAACAGTCTTTGGCATAGAGAAGCTTTTGACAATCTTCCTTTCTGCCGCAAGTTGTTCTTCCAACTTGTTGACTTCTTCCTGTTTAAGGTCAAGGAGCCTTAGAGACTCTGAGTGCTCAGAATTCAAGCCCAGGTGTTCCTGTCGGAGAGAGATCAAGCTAGTGATCTCTTCTCTTAGAGACACACCCTCAGCCTTAAGGAATTTGACTTCCTTTTTCTGAGCCCTCAACCTCTTACGGCATTCCTCAGGTATTGAGCAGAAGCTCATACTTTTCGAGGAGCTCAGCTTCACGGCTGTCCTCGAGATCATCATTAGGAGACTCATAGTCAGAGTCAGAGAGGGGGGTACGAGCTTTTACCTTCCCAGTAAATTGCGGGCAGTCTCCTTCTGAGTCAGAGTGACCCACTAGCCCGAAGTAGGCTTCCTCATCATCACTGGAGTCTGGGGAATCAGACTCACTCAGTGTCTTTGGCTTTTTGGCGATATAGCTCCTCTCCTTCTTCTTATCTCTAGATGACGTGTGCTCCTCTCCCTTCCCCTTATCTCTCTTACCTTGGTGGAAGTCAGCGATGACGTGACCTGGCTTATTGCATCCAAAGAAAATAATGTCATTAGAGCGATGTTTGTTCTGTTTGGATTCATACATGTCAGAAGAATAATTCTTCTTCTGATGTCTCGAGGAGGAGCCGTCTCTCTTTCTTTGATTCCTCAACTTGAGGAACTTCTTGAACTCCCGAGTGATGAGGGAGAAGTCTTCTTCAGATAGCTCTAAGTCGGAAGAGCATGGCTCAGATTCTTCTTCCTCATCCATTTTCCGAGAGCGAGATGAGGCTGCACCCTTGCCTTTCCTTGAGTGATTGTCTTTTAGGGCCACAGTCTTCTCTCTGGCAGTGGCTTTATCGGCTTCTTATTCCGCTTTTCTGGTGTTCAGCTAAAGCTCATAGGACAGAAGTTTCCCAAATAGAATCTGGGTTTCTGTTTCTGCCAGCCTGCAAAATTCTCTGATGGAACAGATCTTGGTGTCCCATTCCTTAGTAAGGGATCTAAGGAACTTGTCATTTAGTTCACCATCGGTGAACACTCTGCCATAGCCCTTCAGTGCATTGACGATCTTCAGGAAGTTCTCGAATGTCACTCCAATTTCTTCCTTGGGACCTTGCCTGAAGGCCTCGTACTTCTGGTTCAGAAGGGATCTTCGATCATCCCTTACTTCATCAGTGCCTTCCATCAAGATGATCAGGCAGTGCCAAATGTCCTTGGCAGTCCTGCAGTTGCAGAATACCTGCATCATGGAATCATCGACAGCGCTTACCAGAATGTTCTGAGCTTTCTTGTCAAGTCCGACAAGCACCATCTCATCCTTATCCATTTCAGAAAGTTTCTTGGGCACTTTCTTGGTAGGATCAATGGTGGAGGCCTTAGTGGGGATATAAGGTCCCTCCTCAACTATCATGAAGAGTCGTGGGTCGACTGCTTCTATGTAGTACCTGATCCTTTCCTTCCTGAAAGTCCTCTTAGTGTCAACTACTTACACCTATGGGGGGGGGGGGAATAGGTGTCTTTGCAGCGTATTTGCGGAATTAAAGTTTTACCTGCACAAGAAAACAAAACAACACAGCACAGAAAGTACACAAGCAATTTATAGTGGTTCCCCGATTTAGGTACGTCCACTTCCCCCTTCGACCTATCTCCCAACCAGGGACGACTCGGTCACTTCACCAACAGGATTGAAATCCAATCCTTGCACTAACGGAAGGAACTCTTCCACACGTAGGAGTCAACACTCCCACAACACGGGTTGCACCCAACCCTACAACTAGAGACCAATCGGTCCTTTACAATGAAAGAGAAAATGAAAATAGCTTGTAAGAAATACAAACAACGTGAAGATCCAGGTGTCCCTTTTCGTTAGACTACTTGTTCTTGTAGGCAACGAAAAGTCCACAAACCTAGATCTTTCTTGGAGAGAATCTTCTCTAAATCGACGGCTTCGACAAAAGAGGCGGTGATGCTATATAGATCCAATCTTCTTAGCAAAGTCGGCAAGGTCTTCCAACGGTCACACTAGGATCGATCGTCTTGATCGATTCGGATGGGGAAGGTTTCCCGATCACAAATCAAGAGACAAAAGATCTCTGGATAGACGCGTGAGATGTTGTGCCCGACTAGGCTACTGTCACCGAGAGAGGTAACGAAAACCCCGATCAACGGTGGAGAGCAACTAGCGAGAGGCGGAAGGTCGGCCGAGCTCGCTTCCGATCTAGGGCTTGACGGCGGCTTGTTATTCTTCGATCTGTAATCTGTGTATTTATTGTTCACAAATACAGCATATTTATACCTTAGGTCATGAAGATGACCATTGTGGGCCCCACCAGCAGTAAGACCTAAATCCGGTTCAAAATCCCGCAGATAACGTGGACCGGTCCAGACATAGTCGGAAAAATACCCAAGTCAAATTCGGCGAGAATCGTGGGTGATTCTCGACGAATCGGCGAGAATCACTTACAATTCTCGCCGAATTCTACTTGGAGAATTCTGGCAGCACAGGTTATAGAGGCCGGGGAGAATCGGTGGGAATCACCTTGGATTCTCGCCGACTCGTCGAGAATGCAAAGTCATTCTCGACGAATCGGCGAGAATCACTTGGTGATTCTCGACGATTCTGCCTTAGATGAGTTTTCTGACAGCGTCGAGACAGCCGGCCAAACCCGGCGAGAATCAACTAGTGATTCTCGACGACTCGTCGAGAATCACTAGTGATTCTCGACGATTTACACTTATACGATTCTCGACTCTCAATCTGCAAGCTGTTCTCTGGCCCATCCTTGCTCCTTGTCTGCTCTTGCTTTATCATAGCCCTGTACTTGAAATTAAGTACACCCCAATAGAGAGAGTACACGTAGGCCAACACACTGACCTACTCAATGAGGGATTACGTTGCGCAGACCCGTGTATATTGACCTACTGCACCCTGACATTGGTGTGTACTTAGCAATGAATAGCTGCAAGCACAACTAGAAGAAATTCATCAAAAGTGAATTCATCTTAGCTTTGATAGGAGGCTTCCTCAAATCCAGGTAATTGTGGATACAATACCCAACAATCTCCCCCTATTTGACGAAGCCAAAATCCTACTAAGCTAAGATGAATTTCAACATTCCAGATAAAATATGCATAAACCAGAAGAGTGAACAACAAACGTAATCATACCAATGTGAGAGTCAATTAATAAACCACACACATGAATATATAAATATGAATATCCACACATAAATGTTCACAGGTTACTTAATAAAAAAGTTTAAATGAGATAATCACAAGAGCTAACATCCTACAGATCTTTGTCCTTAGCTATGTCTTCTTTGAGTTGCTGAGCTAAGAATTTTTTGCTTTGTCGCTCAAAATACTCCTTGGGCTTAGGATGGTATCTCGGAGGGGGAGCTTTGTTTGCCACAGTATTGCTTCTGAAGAATAAGTTTCTTTTGGCTTCAAACATTTTGTGTTGCTCCCACTCGAATTGGCTATATACATCACTTCGATTTATTTGCCCCCTCTGCTGTAACAAAAATGTGTCCAAGATGATACTCTTTGATACAGGACTCCATTTTTCGTTTCTCACATCCTCCTCCGTCAATCTGATCTTCTTTTCAGCTGGTGTTTCCTTTGAAGTTCCTTCTTTGATTTGCCTTTTGCCTTTGGCTTTTGCTAAGGCATCTTGATCAAACCAGTTTCTTCGTTCAGCCCTTTCAGCAGCTTTCTTTGACTCAGCTTCGCTTAGTTGTACTTCTTCAGTCCTTATTTCACCCTCAGTAGTACCAGCACGGCCCTCATCCTCAGGTGGAGCAACAGGGACATGTATTCCTGAAGCCTCTGTTACCAGCCAGTGGGCCGTTTCAAACATGTACCTATTCGAATTATTGAATTTGTATTTGTCAATTATTATTTATTGAGTTGATTAAAGGTGCAGTTATGATGTGGTAGTTTTGAGAAGCATACATATTGGTCTGATCGAAGTTTAGAAGTACTAACTCTTGAAACCCCGCCATCTTAGCGTTATACGCTTCCTCCCCCTTTTTGGCTTCGGTGGCTATAGAGTTTGTATAGGAATGCAGAGATGCATCAATGTGCTTCACAGTTTTACTGAATTCATCCAGCAGAGATTTCTGATTTGCGTTCAGCGTTACCATGTTGGCATCAAATTTTTGTATGGTCTGTGCCACAACATGAACATTTTTATTGACTACTGTCAGGTCGTCAGTATTCTTCTTCAGTCCTTTCATGAGAAGAGATACGGCTGTGCCTGTCTCTGTATATTTGTCATCAAATTTCTTCTCCATCACATCTAGTTTGTGGTTGATCTGAACCACATTCTTAAGCATGAGATCCTCAGAGTCCCGCAATCTCTTTAGCACTTTGTTGTGGGATTTCTCAAACGTATCCTTGAGCTCATCTAGCATTCCTTGGACAAAATTAATAGTGTGATTTGCTAGGTTTGCTTGAAGTGGAGGAGCAGCAGGCAGACCCTGGTCAGGTGCCCCAGCAGAAGTACTGGGAGAGCTGGATACTAGAATGGAGTCCATAGGGGGAACAAAGGATTGCTCCCCCTTCATCCTTGCATCTGATCGCTCAGGAGCTTGTTCCTCAGATGGAACCACAACATCCTCCTGAGAATCTACTGCTTTCTCATTCCCTGGTACTTCTTCCTCTATCTCAGTCTCCAAGTGATCAGACTTATCGGCAGAGTTGTGCACATCTTCTTCTACTTCTTCCTCCTCCTCCTCATCAGCCACCTCATCTCCCAGATCATCGTCGATAAGAGCTGCCTCATCGTTCTCAACCTCCTCATCATCTGCTACTTCATCTGCCACCATCTCCACAGCATCTTTAGCTATCTGAGAAATATCAGATAAGATGTTTGCAGAACCGGTTACAGGCTCCCCCTCAGTTCCTGCAATCAGGGCGTCAGGAACTTCACAGGGTGCTGTCATAGAATGAGCAGGAGCACTGGTGTCTACGGCCGGAGATGCTGCCTCTTGGTCTATTTCCCTGGCAGCCTGCCCTATTCGACGTTCCCACCGGTCGAATATGCTAGCATCCATCCTTTTCAAGTAGTGTAGAGGCACTCCCTTGCTCATGTCGAATGTGTCTCCGTCCAGTTGATTCAGATATAGGCTAATGTTTCTGCCAAAGCTGGGGGTTCGGAGTGTGTCTTTAATCCTGTCAAAAAGCATGGCTCCCCAGTTGAACCACTTTCGGCATACGATTGCCACCAGAGTCTTGAACATTTCCCCAGAAATATGGTCATGGGATCCAGGTTTGCAGATTAGAGCCTTTCCAACGATGTCAGACAGCAAATTTCCTTCCTCGTTCATATCTTTCCTTTTGATTGACCTGGTCCACCTGGCCAATCCACAGAAGGATAGGGTCCTTGCTCTATCCTCTTCCTCCAGGTAATCTTCCTCTTCACAACTGGAGAGCCGCAGGCATTGGGTCAGTTTCCTGGCGGATAACTTGATTTTCTTCCCGGCAACTTTGCTTTTGATGGAGGTGTCTTCATGACGGAGCTTCGCCGTTGCAAAGAACTCCAATACTTCCTTGTCCAAGATCTTGCACGGGTGCTCCAGCACGAACGTCAGGCCCGCTTCTTCAAGCATGATGATTATATTCCGGAACTCATCCGAGGCCTGGGAGAACCCGGTTCTCCCTAGCTCACATCCAGTGACCAGGCCTGCAGTAGTCCGTGGGGCCATAGTAAACCTAGGAAGAAGGAGAATACCAATAGGATCTCCGATACCACGAGAGAGAGAGCAAAATCAAGCTCAAGTCACGGAAAGGGACAATATGGAGATTACCTAGTGGGGAGATGCAGTGAAAGTTCTGGTTACTACACGACGGAGCACCCGAGGACGCCTGAGATGCGGACCTGCAGCGAGAGTGGGCGACAGAAGGCGTCGGTCGTTAGTTCACCACGAAGTCACGAAGGAGGAACCCGCCGGAGTCATGTCGTTAGTTCACCACGGAGTTACGCAAGAGAAGGTCGCCGGGAGGTGAGAGAGACGGGGATTCCAGTGTGGGGTCTCGGCGAAACAGCGAATGGCGGAAGACGAAGGGTCGGAGGGTATCGTCCGGAAGAGTCGGTTTGAAACGATTCCGGGTTTAAGTAATGTCCGGATACTTGGCGACTAACCTATTCCCGCTGAATGGCTCCCCCGGTTTACAATTTGACGAGACTTGTAATTCGTTGAGTATGTGATTTGATATGATGAGTATCGCCTATATTCCAACATAACGTTTTTGTCAAGGGTTGGAAGAGCTCAGGAGGCATAAATGCTTCTTCATCCACTAAAGGGATTGCCAAACTACATGGCTTAGGAGGCACATCAACTAGGATTTACTTGACATCATGATAGTGGATTTGCCAATTTCACCGGTCATTTCTAGATGGATAAGTGCAATAATCTTGATGTCTGAGGTCATGTTCAGTGACTCTTCATGACGTATCTTTTCAATTTTCGGAGGCGAACTTATCCCCAAAAAAATGTCAAACTAATCTCTACTAATGGAAGTAAAGGTTATCTCACACATATACTACCTTCCCAAGGTGAATGAGCATACGCGAATACTTTTTCAATAAGACCATCTAATTTCAGACGAGGTGAATTCATTATTAAGTGTGGATATGTCAACATACATATATACATATATGGAATATTTATGCGATATGGCTCAAACATTTGGGCTAATTGCAATTACCTGTGATAACAAGACGTAACATTCAAATCATCAGCACAGGTTACATCAGGAGGTCAGTATGCATGTGTTTGTAATGATGGCACTGCTCCCATTCTCGACACTTTATCCACGTCAATCTTGGAGCATCTCCTGTCCAGTTCCCGTCAGGATTGTGGGAACCTAGACCACCCTGCAAGAAAGAGTTATCTTGCCTTAGGAACCCAATAAGTATTGGGTCCTAGGTTCCTGTCAGCAAAATAGTTGGAATGCCTCCCCTCAGGAATCCTGGTGGGAGGACTAACATTTCCTCGAGGATGTGGAAGTCCCCTAGCCTTTGACACAGAAGAGTTGTGCCAACAATCTATGGCAAAATGACCCACTTTGCCACAACACCAACATTTATGAATGTTGTATCGACGTTTGTGACCTGAACTGGTGACTAAGGTAGTCATAGTTCTAGGTCTAAACGGGATAGAGCCGGATATGCTAACAGAATTGTCTCTTCCACCGTGACTATTGGAAGGGTGGAAAGAATGCATATGGCAGGCATCATGAGGCCTGGGAGGTGGTGCCTTCCTTTCAGTCAGCCCCCTTCCAGGGACCCCATGAGTCCCAACAACATGATTTCTGACCCCCCCTTCCCTGAGTCCTAGGGAGGTGAGAGGCGCATTGTGAGCTGATGCTGGCAGATTCATGACTAGTTGGGGTTGTGGCCGAGAATACAAAGGGCTTGGTGGAATCCTGAGGTATTCTCTTCTGGGTGGCCATGACAGCCCTTGCATTATGGGTGCCTCCACATGAGGGAAAATCAGCCTTGCAGTGACCACGATTATTCCTGTGGTCATACCTGAAGGCATGATGAGTACTCTCCCTACCTGAGATGGGGGGACGGAATACCGTTTCCCCATTTCTCCAAGACTTAATAATACGGGAGATCCACCCATTTTCTTCCTTTCTTTTGATAGCATCAACCTTGGAGAAGTTTGATACTATCCTTTTCTCATTTTCTAGACGACTCTCTAGATCTGAGATTTGAGCGTCCTTTATCTTGATAGATTCCAATTGGTGATCCATCAAGATCTTCAATATAGCAATCTCCAGAGCTTGCTCCCCAACAAGTTGGTTGCTTTTCTGAAGAGCACACTCAAGGGAGTCAGGTGTTTCAAGCCATGGAGTAGGGCATTCCTTATCCTGGGCAACACTGGAGGGGCTATCCTCTGAACCATTCCTGTCTTCAGGAGTTTCAGAGGGAGAGGGCAAGATGAAGGAGTTACCTGCTCCTGACTTAGCTGTTCTGAGGTAACGTTCAGATTGACAGGGACAGCTGCGTCATCTTCATCAGGGCAGTCTTCCTCGACTTCCTCCTCAGTCTCTGATAAGGAAACTGGAGCCCTGATATAGAGAGATTGGTCATCACTATCATCTTCTGAAATGCTGACCCCCACATAAGCCTCATCCTCTCGCTGGCAACTTGTTTCAGCAGATACTGATCCCTTCATGAGGTCTGATATTGTCTGCCATAGGGACTGGGCTGTCCTACACCTTTCCAGTCTTGATCGAAAAGGTCCAGACCAGACTTCCATGATGATTCTACGGATCTCTTTATCCAAGTTGAATAAGGAGAGTTCAATCTCTGACATCTCAGAGACATCCATAGGTGTTTGAAGACCCTTTCCAGAGCAGGAGGTCTTCATAGGAATGAATGGACCCTATTCCAGGATGATTGATGTCCGCGGGTCAATGGCCTCCAAGTAAAAAGATACCCTCATCTTCCAGATGGGGTAATATTCCTTTGTGCACGTAGGGAGTCTAAGCGGAGAGAGATCATATTCCAGCTCTATTCTTGTTGACACAGGTGGAAGGATTCAACTCAAGGTGTGAACCTTTTTGATGACGAACCTCCCTCTGATACCACTTGGAAGTCCTCTTAGTGTCAACTACTTACACCTATGGGGGGGGAATAGGTGTCTTTGCAGCGTATTTGCGGAATTAAAGTTTTACCTGCACAAGAAAACAAAACAACACAGCACAGAAAGTACACAAGCAATTTATAGTGGTTCCCCGATTTGGGTACGTCCACTTTCCCCCTTCGACCTATCTCCCAACCAGGGACGACTCGGTCACTTCACCAATAGGATTGAAATCCAATCCTTGCACTAACGGAAGGAACCCTTCCACACGTAGGAGTCAACACTCCCACAACACGGGTTGCACCCAACCCTACAACTAGAGACCAATCGGTCCTTTACAATGAAAGAGAAAATGAAAATAGCTTGTAAGAAATACAAACAACGTGAAGATCCAGGTGTCCCTTTTCGTTAGACTACTTGTTCATGTAGGCAACGAAAATTCCACAACCCTAGATCTTTCTTGGAGAGAATCTTCTCTAGATCGACGGCTTCAACAAAAGAGGCGGTGATGCTATGTAGATCCAATCTTCTTAGCAAAGTCGGCAAGGTCTTCCAACGGTCACACTAGGATCGATCGTCTCGATCGATTCAGATGGGGAAGGTTTCCCGATCACAAATCAAGAGACAAAAGATCTCTGGATAGACGCGTGAGACGCTGTGCCCGACTAGGCTACTGTCACCGGGAGAGGTAACGAAAACCTCGATCAACAGTGGAGAGCAACTAGCGAGAGGCAGAAGGTCGGCTGAGCTCGCTTCCGATCTAGGGCTTGACGGCGGCTTGTTATTCTTCGATCTGTAATCCGTGTATTTACTGTTCACAAATACAGCATATTTATACCTTAGGTCATGAAGATGACCATTTTGGGCCCCACTAGCAGTAAGACCTAAATCCGGTTCAAAATCCCGCAGATAACGTGGACCGGTCCAGACAGAGTCGGAAAAATACCCAAGTCAAATTCGGCGAGAATCGTGGGTGATTCTCGACGAATTGGCGAGAATCACTTACGATTCTCGCCGAATTCTACTTGGAGAATTCTGGCAGCACAGGTTATAGAGGCCGGGGAGAATCGGTGGGAATCACCTTGGATTCTCGCCGACTCGTCGAGAATGCAAAGTCATTCTCGACGAATCGGCGAGAATCACTTGGTGATTCTCGACGATTCTGCCTTAGATGAGTTTTCTGACTGCGTCGAGACAGCCGGCCAAACCCGGCGAGAATCAACTAGTGATTCTCGATGACTCGTCGAGAATCACTAGTGATTCTCGACGAATCGGTGAGAATCACTTAGTGATTCTCGATGATTTACACTTAGACGATTCTCGACTCTCAATCTGCAAGCTGTTCTCTGGCCCATCCTTGCTCCTTGTCTGCTCTTGCTTTATCATAGCCCAGTACTTGAAATTAAGTACACCCCAATAGAGAGAGTACACGTAGGCCAACACACTGATCTACTCAATGAGGGATTACGTTGCGCAGACCCGTGTATATTGACCTACTGCACCCTGACATTGGTGTGTACTTAGCAATGAATAGCTGCAAGCACAACTAGAAGAAATTCATCAAATACATAGTGAATTCATCTTAGCTTTGATAGGAGGCTTCCTCAAATCCAGGTAATTGTGGATACAATACCCAACACTTCCAGATAGGAAAGTTCAACTTGGTGCACACTGGGATCTTCCCTGAATACTTGAGTCCTTCCATTTCAGAGATCTTCTTTCTCCTTGACACTAGATGCGGGAACTTACTCAAGGTGTTAACCTTATTGACGAGCAACCTCCCTCTGATACCACTTGAAAGTTATCTAGTGTCAACTATCTTCACCTATGGTGGGGGGGGGGGGAATAGGTGATGTGCAGTCTTTTGCGGAATTAAAAATTAACCTGCACAAGATAACAAAAAAACCACAACACAGAAACACACAAAAAGTTATAGTGGTTCCCCGATTTTGGTACGTCCACTCTCCCCCTTCGACCTATCTCCCAACAAAGGATGACTCGGTCACTTCACCAAACGGATTGAAATCTAATCCTCACACTATGGAAGAAACCCTTCCACCCGAAGGAGTCACTACTCCTCTACCACGGGTTGTACCCAACCCTTACAACGAGGAATCAAAGTTCCTTTACAACAAAGTTAAAATAGAATGTACAAGAAATACAAACTACGTTTGGAGAACCCGATGTCCCTCTTCGTTCAATGAAGCTTTCTTGATGAAGACGAAGAGTCCACGATCGGAGCACTCTCTTGGAGAGGATCTTCCCGAGATCGGCGGCGGCAAAAGATTGCGGTAGCGATGCTTTGTAGATCCAAACTTCTTGACGAAGCTAGCAAGGTCTACCAACGATCTTACTTGGATCGATCGTCTCAATCGATTCGGAGGGGAGAAATATTCCCGCTCAACAAATCAAGAGACAAAAAATCTCAAGATAGAAACGTGAGATGCTAAGCTTAGCCTCGGTCCTGTCGCGGGACGATCAAAGATGACCTCTGAGATCAGCGACGGAGACAACTTAGCGAGCGGCGACGGCGACGGAAGGAGTTCCGCGATCGGCTAGGTTACGCTCGACGGCTTCTTTCTTTTTCGTGAAAATTTACTGTAGATGTTCGAAAATAAGCATGTATATATACCCGAGCCAACCCCAAGGACCGTTGTGGGGCCCACAAGGAAAAACCCTAGGCCCGAACAAAACAGCGCACAGTTTCTGATTCGGTCCAGTGAACAGAGCAGATTTGCCTAAGGCAAATTCTGCGGGAATCATTGGTGATTCCCGTCGAAGTCGGCGAGAATCACTCATGATTCCCGTCGAATTTTCCTTGGAAGAATTCCAGTTGAAATCCATGACATCCGGAGGGAATCGGCGAGAATCAAGCCCATTCTCGACGAATCAGTGAGAATGCAAAGTCATTCTCGACGATTCGGCGAGAATCACTTAATGATTCTCGTCGATTCTGCCTTAGCTGATTTCTTGAATGCGTACTGTCAGCCGGAAGCCGTATGCGGGAATCGGTGAGTGATTCTCGATGATTCGACGAGAATCACTGGTGATTCCCGTTGAATCGGCGAGAATCACTTTGTGATTCCCGACGAATTTTACTTAGAAGATTTTTCTTCTTTCTTCCCATGACTTGGTCTTTGACCCATCCTTGCTCCTCTGCTCTTGAATTATCTCAACCCTGTACTTGAAAATAAGTACACTCCAATAGAGAGAGCACACATGATTCAACACACTTATCTGCTCAACGAGGGATTACGTTGCGCAGACCCGTGTATATTGACCCACTGCACACTGACATTGGTGTGTACTTAGCATGGAATAGTTGCAAGCACATCTTGAAGAAAATCATCAAATACATTATCTATTCAACTTAGCTTATTCAGAGGCTTCTTAAAATCAGGTACATTGTGGATACAATACCCAACAAGTTTTATAGTGGAATTAAAATAAGTGATATCAGTATATGTATAAAAAGAATTAAGAAAAATAAACTTTCACAACACAGTAGAAATAAAGAAAGGAACAACCAGACGACACAAGAAAATTATAGTTGTTCCCCAAAACTGGGTACATCCACTCTTCTACCACCCTGGTAGGAATCCACAAATAGGTTTTTGATCAGGTGCCCTGCCACCACAGGTTTTTGCTCAGGTGCCCTATCACCACAAGATCTATTTCAAGGTAAATCTCACAACCCTTTAAGCTTTTGATCAGTGCTAAAAACCAAATCAAGTCTTTTGATAAGGAGACTTATCAACCAGGTGATAACTTTTGAAGGGAGTTAGAAACCCTTTTTATAGTGGGAAATAAAAAGTGATGGTGTCTTTTCTTTCTCAAAAATAGCTGAGAAGACTTTAGTGGATGTTTTTGTCAAAGCTCCCCCTGAGATGAAGAATGTTTCAGGAAGATGAGAGCTTTGCACAGGTTGTAGGCCTTCAGATTGAAGATCTTCAGAAGCTTATTGCACTGGTGTTGATGAGTTGTCCTTGTGAATCCTGAGCAGAAACTGAAGAAGACTAGAGATCTGTGTGTGTTGTTCTTCTTAAATTTCCATTAAATGGCAATATTATTCTCTGTATAAGTTGTCTGTTGATGCAAAAGATCACGGCAGTGAACCGGTCACACAAGTAATATAAAATGGGCGAGTTTTCCCAAGTATCGATCTCACAAGGAATATAGTAAGGTGGAGTTAATTTCGAGGAGGACTTGAGATTGAAGTCCTAAGGTCGGAGGTAATGAAATGGGGGGGTTTTGGTGGTTGCGATAAAAGAAAATAAAACACTATCAACTACTCTTATGCAACGCCGCCATGCGAAGCTTCGCCAGGCAGAATGGAAGACTAGTCGGGCCGCTATGCACCGAATCGCTAGGCGGATGGGCGAGTAGGCTAGCGGATGAGGTGGAGAGAACGGCAGAAATCCTACTATGCAGGCCGCTATGCACTGCTTCACGAAGCACGCCACTAGAAATTGCTAGTGCGGCACAAAACACATCCACACCACACAAGCTCACATCAAATAGATAAGCAGGAATACTAAATCCCATAGACCTTATTAACTAGACATGCTAACAGTCAAAATACACTTCATCAACACAAAGAAATCTACTATGCTATCAATACAAGAGGAGGTGAGTGTGCGAAATCAACCGGCTCCGAAGTCTTATTGAGGATTCACGGAAGGCATCACCGTGTTATCAATCCGCGTCCAAGCTCGATCCTAAACTTCTTTCGGGGTAAGGAAGGGTTGTCACCACCTTCCAATGGCCCGTCTTATTCGTGTCACAACCTGGTGGAGAATGGCACAAACTGCTCCAAGCTTGGTGAAAGCTAGGTCGAGATCTTCTTGAAGCTTGTGGATGAAGGAGGAGGCCAAGAGGATGCTCCGACGTTGATTTGGCATTGTAAGCTTGCTCGGAGACCCTCCCTATAGTGGGCAGTGGAGAAGGAGGCGAGCCCTGCTGAAAATCACAGAATACGGCGCTCCCAAAAATCACTCCCTGACCTAAAATCGCGAGCGGTATTTATAGGCGCGAAACAGAATCTAGCGCGCGCGATCAGTGGCGCACGACCACTGGTCGTGCGCGCTGTTCGGTCGATCATTGTGCGCAGCACACTTGGAAACCTGTAGCTTGCCGAAGAAGTCAAAGAAATAAGCGCACGAGCAAAGGCGCACGATCGGTGATCGTGCGAGGCATGGTTAGTGCTCGTGCGATAGCGGAGACAGGGATGGCATAAAATAGGTCGTGAATGCGCACGATTGGCAGCGCACAAGCAGTGATTGTGCGCAGTATAGCTGGTGACCGTGCGATATGGCGGGACAGATCTTTTACAAGAGAAGCCAGACTGCACACGACCAATGATCGTGCGCCAAAGAGATCGATGGTCGTGCGTGGGAAAAAATGCATGACCATTGACTCCTTTGCCAAAAAATGGTGAAAGCCCTATCCCGGACGCCCACACGATCCCCGAACCTGCAGGAATACTGGACGAGCTGTCGATCATGGCAGTCACAGATATTAATAAAATGCATAGCAAGAGGGAAATACACACACGCACAGAAATAGGCTAATAAAGTGCACAAGACGTGGAATGTCGCAGCGAACCAAAATGAGTGCGAATTGCGCTAAATGGTAGCGCAAAGACGTGCAAATGAGCCTAGATGAGTCCAGAATTAAGTATAAAATATGGACTCATCATCTGTAAAAATTCTTTGTGTAAAGATATCTTGTTGTTCTTATTTTTGAAAAGGATCTTTTTATATTCTGAGAGGATTTCCAGCTGTTGAATTTTGCATATTATCCTTGATTTGCTGCTGAGATTCTTGGAGTTGAAACGGCTGGAATTTGTCTTTAATGTGTTTCCTCAACTGTCCCAGTAAATAAGTCAAGTAATTTACTCTATGAAATCCATAATTAATGATGTCATGCAACGACTATATTCTTGAGAATATAAGCATTAATTATCAAATAATTACTGCCTTAGAATAATACCAATTGAAATCAAAATGACAGAGAAATTGCCAAAACTAATACTGACAGAAATCGTCGAACTCAGGACAGATTTCGTCGACCTGAACTCAAAGTTCGTCGAGCTGAGAAATCGTCTTCCTCGAGCTGAGCTTAAAGATAATAATCTGGAAAATATCTGTGAAAGCTGAGCTCCATGTTCGTCATCCTAAAGTAGAATTTCATCGACCAGAGAATCTGAGTAGAGGAGGGAGTTCGTCGACCTGAGCTCATATTTTAACAAGCTCAGCTCAGAGTTGAAACTCTGAGTTCATCGATCTGCGATCGACGATCATCGAGCTGAGTTCGAAGAACTTCAAATAAATTTCTGAACTCTTAAAAACTGCAATTCTTCTTAGTTTGAATCTCTAAAGTCTTCTGAAGGCTGGTTCATAAGATGTCTAACCTAGTCAGACTGACCTAACCTTAGAACTAACAAATTGACCCTAGGTTATGCATGATGGGTAAATAACCTATTAGTGCACCTAGCCCAAATCCAAATTAGGGATCCAACATAGAAGTCCTCATTTTTGTGAGTCTACTAGTGATATTTCAATTGCTAGGAATCTTGTCTCCCATAGCAGGACTAAGCACATTGAGATTAGATATAATTTCATTAGGGAGCATGTGGAATGTAAAGATATCAAACTTAAGTTTATCTCAACCAACAAGCAAGTGGCTGATATCTTCACTAAGCCACTAGATGAAGAAAAGTTTAACACCTACAAATTTGAGCCGGGTATGTTAAACCTGATATAGATTAAGTTGCCCCTCATCTTGTTGCAAGCTAGTTTGTATTTTATAGATGGAATTATTCTTCAAAGAAATAAAGAGTCTCCAATTGACAGGAAGCATCTCCTGCACAATTCCAACAATTCACTACTGCCTCGTTGAGGGGGAGCAGATGATAAGAACCCTACCAGATATTTGCTGAAGTCAAAAAGGGGGAGGAAAAGATGATCAGATGATCAGATTAATGATAATCAGATGATCAGATTCATGTTCAAGTATGGTAGCAGCAATTCATGGGAAGCAGGTGCAGTGATTTTACACTCGAGCTGCAGGCAAGGATGTGTGGTAACTATAGATCACTTCTCAGTTATATAGTTTTATTCTTATTGCTGCATGGTACTGTGTATGTCATTGACTTACTTGCTTAAGAGTTTTGACTTCCTCAAATAGTGGGGGGAATGTTGGGTCCATTGCCCATAATGTCCTTGATTTGAGGAAGTCAATCTAATCAATGAAATATATATAGTTATAGTTGACAGTGATGGGATAGGTAGCCTAAATGGCTAAGTCAGGTAAAACACTTACCTAAGTTGTGGGCTGACAGAAATCTGTCTAAGTCCAAAGGTGTTGAGTAAAGGTGACTCACTCAACGCCTGATGACTTATAGCGCTGAGTGAAGCCTATACAGTCAAAGCCAAAGTAGTGGCAAGCTGAGAAAGTGGCTAAGTCCACAGGCATTGAGTGAAGTCAACTCACTCAACGCCATACACCAATAATCTGTGAGACACGCTAATGTAGTAAAAGCCTAAGTTAAAATGAGCAAAAAAGTGGCTTAGTCCATTAGAGTTAAGTGAAGTCAACTCACTAAATTCCATACAGCTAAAGGCAGATATATGGCTAAGTAGTTTGGCATTGAGTGTTAAAGACACACTCAACGCCACACAACATGTAAGACCCCCATCCCGGAACACAGAACACGGCGCGAGAGGGGTCTTATGCCCAGAACAGTCGCCTGGCAGTAACACTAGCACTCGGGCAAACCTGTACCACAAGACGCCTATCCTACCGGCTACAACCAATATCAACATATAAATGCCAACCCAACCATAATAGTATAAAGAAGTCAATCCACACTAAGCATAAGTCCATAAGTACAGCAAAAGAGAAGCTAAACAAGCTTCTACATAATCAGAGTACGTAAATAGAATTGCCCCGAAGGGCTACAACAAAATCTCTCTCACTCACATCTGTAACCGACGGTAGCGACAGTACAGTCCCCTTAGGCCCTGTCGTCCTGGCCTGGCTGTCCAGCTGCAAGACCTGCTGCTCCACCTGCGGGGTTTCCTCCTAAAAAGGAAGACGTAGCAACCGTTAGTCTTAAAGACTAAGTGGCTTCACATCCGCTCCCCCGGCGACTCCTCGGCACCGGGCGGAGAAAGGAATAGGTACAATATATATAAAATAGTAGTACAAGCAGGTGAAGTAAGTATACATGTCATATGTAGCAATATAAGTAGTGTATAAATGACTAACCTCTTAATCTACAATTCTACCATCTACAGCAGCAAGAGAGTATAATGTTATAACAGTAAGTAACTCAACTTATATGGATGCCCATACAAGCATATAAGTTGAGGGTCGTTCAGCAGTAAGTAACCCATCGTATAGGAGTGCCCATACAAACTTATACGATGCGGGTCTTGTGTATGTAATGAAGTGCAATGCTATGTATGCAATGCAATGACACACCCATGATCAAGCACATGCAATCGCTATGTCGACAACGACTCATAGTTCCCACTATTCGAGCAGGTAGCTAACCTCTCAGGCGTCATCCGTCGTGGCCAAACGGTGACAGTAGAGCGGGCATCTCCACTACTAGGCTGGTCTCCACACTACCTGGCCTAGGCCTCCATACGCCTCAACGCTAAGAACACAACAGCGGAGCTCACATACGTACTACGGCTCAGCGGGTTCTCCTGGGCAAATGTGCATCAAGATCCTAGCCCCGAAATGGCCTAAGGTATGACACGGAAGGATCCCCGGAAATGAGTACGAGGACCAAGCCCAACTGTTCACTTGGGAAGGAAGGAGCCTCTGGACGTGAACACCGAGGACCAAGCCCAACCGCCAAAGGTCTAACTGTCAACTCCCATCGGTGTGACGATTGGCGAGCCCGTAGACCTGCCACACTATCCCTAACCCGGGATTACGACACCGCGTGTCGACTCACACCACATGCAATTCCACATTATCATTGCATGGAAGGAGCCTCGGGACGTGAACACCGAGGACCAAGCCCAACCATCCATCATATATGGAAGGAGCCTCAGGACGTGAACATCGAGGACCAAGCCCAACCGTCCCACTTTACTCATCTCAACCTCATTCCAACTAGTGATGGTCAACACCGCACTTGTTAACTTCCACAATGCTACCCGTAGAGAGACGACACTCTAAGCATTGGATTACTAATTCCCTTCAATCCATTCAGCATACATCGTGGCCATAGTTAAATCATTTATATGCCCTCCCAAATGGATTCAACATGATATAGATAATGGACATCAAAATACATCTACCAATTTACATCAGGCTTTTTCCTTAAATTAAGCTTGTCCACAACTCGTTATACAGATTCAGATTTATAACATCAACTTATCATATCACAATGATAATCATGTAAAAAGAGTTCACCCAAACCTCGAGTCGGATCGCAATATTAAATTCCACCAAACCGAATTCCACATTACACAGCCCAGAATTTAGGTGCAGCATTAATCCGGGCAGCAACTTTGACCGAGGATTCCTATTGCTACAAAAATTTGGCGAGTGCGTGTAACCACTCATTGGAAATATAATTTAAAGGGCTACAACTTTCGTGTTTAGTGGAGTGCCCAGATCTTGCCAGAATACCCCTGAAATTGGCCGCGAAGATCGCTGCGTGCAGAAATCAGATTTTTGCACGCATCTTAAGGTGAGATGAATGGCATCCGTTCATCTTCCTCCTTACATCGATCTCCCAAAAACTTCTCCAGAAATTACGTCCACCCTTATTCACCCTCACAAAGCCACACTTCTCCACGAATCACTCTCTCATCTTCACTTTGAAGAATGAAGAGGTTAGAGGAGACTAAGCCTAGAAAACAACCTAGGCATGGCTATTCCCTAAGAAATATCCTCCTCACCATCAAGACTCTATGGAGTCGATATATCTCCTAGAATATTAACTACAGATCTAACACCGAGGGAGAGGGGAGGAAGCTCACCTCATTTCTAGCGGTACCATCATTCCTGACCATGGATCTAGTCATCCTTCTTTGCGGCATCTCTTGCTTGGTGCAGTTGTTCTTCACGGCAAAGGAAGGAGAGAGAGAGAGAGAGAAGGCTGCCTCCAGGAGCTCCGACGGTTTCCCTTGGCTCTGTCGGTTTTGCAAGGTCCGCGATGAAGGCAAGGTCGATTGGCAAAATTTCTAGGGTTCGGCGTTCTTCTTATTTATATTAGCTCATTAGGGTTATGTCACTTCGCCATGTGTCAACCTCTGATTGGACAGCCCAAAATTAGGTCTTATTTGAAATGACCAATCCAAGGGATCATCCAGCACGAATCCAGAAGTCCGGTTCAGTCCGCCTATACAAGCCAGCGAATCTGCCTTGGCGGAAAAATGCACAAGTCAAATTCGGCGGGAATCAGCTTCCATTCTCGATGATCGGCGAGTATAGACGGGTATTCTCGACGAATTCTTCGGGTATCAACAATGATTCCCGACGACTTTCCCTTAACCATTTTATCAGAAATCCTGGCGTTGAGAGCGTTGAGTATCAGTCAACAATACTCGACGATCGGTGAGTATAGCCGGGTATTCCCGACGAATTCGTCGGGTATCAACAATGATTCCCGACGATTTTCCCTTAACCATTTTATCAGAAATCCTGGCGTTGAGTGCGTGTAGTATCTGTCAACGATACTCGACGATCGGTCATCATTCTCGATGATCGGTGAGTATAGCCGGGCATTCTCGAGGAATTCATCGGGTATCAATAATGATTCTCGACGATTTTCCCTTAACCATTTTATCAGAAATCCTGGCATTGAGAGCGTTGAGTATCAGTCAACGATACTCGACGATCGGTGAGTATAGCCGGGTATTCTCGACGAATTCGTCGGGTATCAACAATGATTCCCGACGATTTTCCCTTAACCATTTTATCAGAAATCCTGGCGTTGAGTGCGTTGAGTATCATTCAATGATACTCTACGATCGGTCATCATTCTCGACGATCGGTGAGTATAGCCAGGTATTCTCGACGAATTCGTCGGGTATCAACAATGATTCCCGATGATTTTCCCTTAACCATTTTATCAGAAATCCTGGCGTTGAGTGCGTTGAGTATCAGTCAACGATACTCGACGATCGGTCATCATTCTCGACGATCGGTTAGTATAGACGGGTATTCTCGACGAATTCGTCGGGTATCAACAATGATTACCGACGATTTTCCCTTAACCATTTTATCAGAAATCCTGGCATTGAGTGCGTTGAGTATCAGTCAATGATACTTGATGATCGGTGGGTATATCCGGGCATTCTCGACGAATTCATCGGATATCACTCAACCCATCACTCCGTTCAACACACTTGACACCTTTTGTCAGTGTGCCCCGAGCCCGAGTCAAGTCTCTTGACTCAGAACTCGTGCGAGGGGGCTTAGCGCGAATTGGGACGTTACAAATCCTATAAACAAAATAAAAGATTTCATCCCCGAAATCAGGCTGAGGCTATGGGGAGTAAAGCATTCAAAAATAACATATGCTTTTAAATAAAACTACCCTAAGCAAATAACTCCGGGTAGCATCCTTGTATCAAATCCATCGGCTCCCAAGTAAATTCTTCCTTCCCATGATTAGACTACAGCACTTTTACCAGAGACACACTTTTACGGCGCAGAGCTCTTATCTCATTATCAATGATCCGCACCGGATCCAGTCGTACAGATCTGTCAGACGCCACAGTACCATTAGTTGTGGGGATGTATTGTTCGGGCCGCAACAGCGCCTTCCGAAGCGACGATACATGGAACACATCGTGGAGATTCTCTAGCTCGGGCGGTAGCTCCAGCCGATAGGCCAAAGGGCCAATCCTTTCCAACAAGACATAGGGCCCAACATACCGTGGGCTGAGCTTCTTCACTCCCCGCACCCGTGAAACTCCATGAATCAGAAGGATTTTCAGGAACACTTTATAACCCACTTGAAACTCCACCATCCGGTGTTTCGCATTATAATACTTTGCTTGCCGACTCTGAGCCTCAAACATGCGATCCCGTATCAATCTGACTACCGCATCAGTATCGTCGATATACTCAATTCCCAATGCCTTCAGGTCTTCGTCTTGCACCCAAGATAAGGGGGTTCTACACCTCCTTCCATATAGGGCTTCATGGGGTGCCATGCCAATGCTAGCTTGATGGCTATTGTTGTAGGAGAATTCCACTAAGGGCAAGAGTCTTTCCCACGGCTCTCCCCTATCTATCACACACAACCTCAACAGATCCTCCAGTGTTCGGATGGTCCGCTCAGACTGCCCGTCCGTCTGAGGATGAAATGCGGTGCTGAAGGTAAGGCGCGAGCCCAAATACGCATGTACCGCCTTCCACTCCTTGGAGGTAAAGTGACCATCACGGTCTGAAACTATCGTCGTAGGTACGTCGTGATACCGTACAAACTGCTCCACGAAAAGGCGTACTAAGACATCCACATGAGCCTCCTTCTTCATAGGAATGAACCGGGCAACTTTCGTCAGGAGATCAACGATCACCCATACTGAATCATTTCCTGAGCGGGAGCGAGGTAGCCTATGTACGAAGTCCATGGAAATATCCTCGAACTTCCACTCAGGGATTGGCAACGACTGCAACAGGCCACTGGGACTCCTGCACTCCACCTTCACTCTTTGGCAGGATTCACAATGCGTGATAAAGTATCATACATCCTTCTTCATTCTTGGCCAACACATCGTCTTCCGTAAGCCGGCGTACATCTTTGAAATTCCCGGGTGCACTGAATATTGAGAGCAATGTGCCTCTCTCAAGATATCCTCCCAGATTTTACCGTCTTTGGGAATGTAGAGCAGGCCGTGAAAGTAAACGAGGTCGTCCTTTAGTGTGTACTCGTCGGTAGCCCCGTCTTCGATCAACTTGAGTGTCGAGGCCAGAGCCGCATCCAATCCTTGCTCCACTCGGATTCGGTCTCAGATATCACAAACCATGCTCATACTGGACAAGTACTACGTATATTCTGCCGAAGGAGCCTTAAATATCAATGTAATATCCATCTCCTCAATCATTCGCACCAACTCCATGCTCATCAACCGAGACTCTGGGCTAGAGCCGGGTACTTTCCTGCTTAACGCATCGGCTACAGAGTTTGCTTTTCCGGGGTGGTAGTTCAAGGTGAACTCATAATCGCATAGAAACTCTAACCACCGCCGTTGTCTTAGGTTCAACTCCTTCTGGGTATAAACGTACTTCAAGTTTTTATGATCCGAGAAGATTTCACAGTGGACATCGTATAGATAATGCCTCCATACCTTCAAGGCAAACACCACTTCTCCTAGCTCCAAATCATGCACCGGGTAATTGATTTCATGCTTCTTCAATTGTCTTGAAGTATAAGCAATCACGTGCCCGTACTACATCAACACCGCTCCCAACCCTTGATAAGACGCGTCCGTGTAAACTTGAAATCCTTCCTTCCAAGACAGTAGGACAAGGATGGGGGCGGAGGTAAGTCTATCCTTCAAGTCCTGGAATGCCGCTTCACATTGGGGTGTCCACTCAAATGGCACACCTTTCTTTGTCAAAGAAGTAAGCGGGAGGGCAATCTTGGAGAATCCTTTTACGAACTTGCGGTAGTATCCGGCAAGTCCAAGAAAACTCCTCACATCAGCCGCCGACTTCGAGGGCGACCACTCCTTCACGGCACGCACCTTAGCCGGATCCACAGCTAGTCCAGCCCCACTGATTACATGACCCAAGAAAGCCACTTCCCTAATCCAGAATTCACACTTGCTAAACTTGGCGAACAGGGCGTGCTTTTTTAACTTTCCCAGAACTAAGGCCAGATGCCCGGCATGCTCTTCCTTCGTCTTAGAGTAGACTAAGATGTCGTCAATAAACACAATGACGAAGACATCTAGATAGGCCTCAAACACTTTATTCATCAAGCTCATGAAAGCTGATGGGGAATTTGTGAGCCCAAATGGCATTACCGTAAACTCATATAAGCCGTACCTTGAGCTGAAAGCCGTTTTATAGATATCGTCTTCTTGTATTCTCAATTGATAATACCCCGAGCGCAAATCCAGCTTGGAGAACCAATGCGCTCCCACAAGTTGATCGAACAACTCATCGATCCGAGGTAATTGATAGGTGTTCCGTACCGTCAGTCGGTTGAGCTCCCGATAGTCTATACATAAACGCAGAGTTCCATCTTTCTTCTTAACGAATAGAATAAGGGCTCCCCAAGGTGATGAGCTGGGGCGCACAAACCCTGATTCTTCCAACTCCTGCAGTTGAACTCTAAACTCTGCGAGTTCTTTTAGGGCCATTCGATAAGGGGTCCTGGAAACAGGCTTAGCTCCTGATACAAGCTTAATCTGAAAATTTACTTCTCTATGCGGGGGTAACCCTGGTAATTTCTCAGGAAATACCTCAGGGAAATCTCGTTCTACCCGCACATCCTTCACATCTACCCTCACCTCCTTTAGTTCGAAACATATCATGTAGACTTCATCCCCTCTCATATGAGCTCTCAAGGTCTGGATTGAGGATAACAATAATCATGGTGCGAAATTTATACCTTGGAAGATTACATCAGTGTCTCCATATCTCAAATGGATTTGCTTCTCCGCACAGTCGATTCTTGCATGGGCCAATCCAGCCATGCCATGCCCAGAATGAGGTCGAATTCTGGTATTCTCAAAATTGTGGCGGGGGTATCAAAGGTCTTTCCCCTAATGGTTATCTCCAACTCACACTTCGCGGTTGTCATCATCTCAGATCCGTCTGGGAGGTGTACTCTTTGAGCAATACCAGTGAAATATTGCACTCCGTGTATATCCTTGATGAAGTCTTCAGACACGAAAGAATATGAGGCACCGATGTCAAATAACGTATAAGCCGGTTTCTCACCGACCATCACGGTGCCTAAGTGTCATTAATAATACTCAAGCTAGACGTCTAGTATATCTTAAGCCACTAGAGGATATTAATAGACGCAAAATGGCTAATTCAAATCGTACCTTCAATCATCTCCTGAGGATTCCGCTCTTGAGTCATATCCAAGGCATACATCTGATCCCGAGCGGGTCCGGGGTTTCTTCCTCGTGGTCCACGTCCTCGACCACGCACATACCCTCGCTCCCGAAGGGCTGCTGGAGGGAAAGCAAAAGGAGCATCTCCAAACAGTTGCGGACAGTAGCGTCGAATATGGCCCGGTTGGTTGCATTCAAAGCACACCCGTTCCTGTCTTCCGCCGTGTTGCTGAAATTATTGAGGTGGAGGTAATGTTGGCAGTTGCGGAACCGGGCGCTCCTCTCTAAAATTCTGGGGGAAACGCCTGCCACCTCTCTGATATCCTCTTCCTCTTCTATTGTCAAATCTCCTTCTATTGTTGGGGTCGGCTTCCATCACGCCCTCCGCTGGGCTCTTACCACTTCCCAAGTGGTCCGCTTCCAATCTCTTTGCCATATCGATAATCTCCGCCAGACTAGAGTCCGCTATAAACAAAAGGGCTTACCTTAGGGGATCTCGCAAGCCTTTATAGAATCGTTTAACATACCCTCTATCATCCAACTCATAGGAGTCAGTGAATCTAGCCAAGTGCTGAAACTCCCGTTGATACTCTGTCACCGACTTGGACCCTTGCTTTAGTTGCAAAAATCTCTCTTCAAGATCATCCCGAGCGGCCGAGAGGATGAAATGCTCTAAGAAGGCTTCAGAGAATTCACTCCAACTAATGTCCGTGTACACTCTTCAATGAAAAGTGGAGCCCATGAGGGACTTCCACCACCTTTTGGCGTGCAACTCTAAGAGTGTCACCACCGGGGTCACCGCCATGTTGTTTGGGCATCTTTTTCCTGCCAACAACTCTTGTACAGTGTCGAGCCACTCTTCCGTACGCACCGCCAACTCTGTCCCAATATAAGCGGGAGGGGAGAGAGCTCGGAAAATGCTTAACCAACTAGATCCCGGACCTTGTTGTTGTATAGGTGCCTGCTGAGATTGGGACCTAAAGGCGTCCAAAATAGCTGTGAGCGTCTACCCCAGCTCTGATTGTTGGAATTGTGTAGGTACGGACGGGGCGGGGGTGCCCCTCACTGGCTCAGCATGTACTGGGATCTACACATAGGGTACAAACCTAAGGTTAGGTTGGCAAATCTAAGGTCAAAGATGGACAAACTTAGTGTTAATTACATATGGGCACACCACTGCTTCCGCTAAGTCAGTTTTTCCCAAACTGACTAATCAAACGGGGGTGGCACCATTGTTAAGTGACTTTCTCCTTGGAGGATCGTAGCAAGCTGATACCATTTGTAAGACCCCCTCTCGGAACACAAAACACGATACGAGAGGGGTTTTATGCCCAGAATAGCCGCCTTGCAGTAACACTAGAACTCGGGCCAGCCTGTACCACAAGACGCCTATCCTGCCGGCTACAACCAATATCAACATATAAATGCCAACCCAACTATAATAGTATAAAGAAGTCAATCCACACTAAGCATAAGTCCATAAGTACAGCAAAAGAGAAGCTAAACAAGCTTCTACATAATCAGAGTATGTAAATATAATTGCCCCGAAGGGCAACAATAAAATCTCTCTCACTCACATCTGTAGCCGACGGTAGCGACGGTACCGTCCCCCCAGGCCCTGTCGTCTTGGCTTGGCTGTCCAGCTGCAAGACCTGCTACTCCACCTGCGAGGTTTCCTCCTAAAAAGGAAGACGTAGCAACCGTTAGTCATAAAGACTAAGTGGCTTCACATCCGCTCCCCTGGCGACTCCTCGGCATCGGGGGAAGAAAGGAACAGGTACAATATATATATAACAGTAGTACAAGTAGGTGAAGTAAGTATACATGTCATAAGTAGCAATATAAGTAGTGTATAAATGAACAACCTCTTAATCTACAATTCTACCATCCACAGCAGCAAGAGAGTATAATGTTATAGCAGTGAGTAACTCAACTTATATGGATGCCCATACAAGCATATAAGTTGAGGGTCGTTCAGCAGTAAGTAACCCATCGTATAGGAGTGCCCATACAAACTTATACGATGAGGGTCTTGTGTATGTAATGAAGTGCAATGCTATGTATGCAATGCAATGACACACCCATGATCAAGCACATGCAATCGCTATGTCGACACAGACTCATAGTTCCCACTATTCGTGCTGGTAGCTAACCTCTAAGGCGTCATCCGTCGTGGCCAAACGGTGACAGTAGAGCGGGCATCTCCACTACTAGGCTTGTCTCCACACTACCTGGCCTAGGCCTCCGTACGCCTCAACGCTAAGAACACAACAGCGGAGTTCACATGCGTACTACGGCTCAGCGGGTTCTCCTGGGTAAATGTGCACCAAGATCCTAGCCCCGAATTGGCCTAAGGTATGACACGGAAGGAGCCCGGGAAATGAGCACGAGGACCAAGCCTAACCGTTCACTTGGCACAGAAGGAGCCTTGGGATGTGAACACCAAGGACCAAGCCCAACCGCCCAAGGTCTAACTGTCAACTCCCATTGGTGTGATGATTGGCGAGCCCGTAGACCTATCACACTATCCCTAACCAGGGATTACGACACCGCGTGTCGACTCACACCACATGCAATTCCACATTATCGTGGCATGGAAGGAGCCTCGGGACGTGAACACCGAGGACCAAGCCCAACAATCCAACATATACGGAAGGAGACTCGGACGTGAACACCGAGGACCAAGCCCAACCGTCCCACTTTACTCATCTCAACCTCATTCCAACTAGTGACGGTCAACACCGCACTTGTTAACTTCCACAATGCTACCCGTAGTGAGACGATACTCTAAGCATTGGATTACTAATTCCCTTCTATCCATTCAGCATACATCGTGGCCATAGTTAAATCATTTATATGCCCTCCCAAATGGATTCAACATGATATAGATAATGGACATCAAAATACATCTACCAATTTACATCAAGCTTTTTCCTTAAATTAAGCTTGTACACAACTCGTTATACGGATTAAGATTTATAACATCAACTTATCATATCACAATTATAATCATGTAAAAAGAGTTCACCCAAACCTCGAGTCGGATCGCAACATTAAATTCCACCAAACCGAATTCCACATTACATAGCCCAGAATTTAGGTACATCATTAATCCGGGCAGCAACTTCGACCGAGGATTCCCGTGGATACATAAATCTGGCGAGTGCGTGTAACCACTCTTTGGAAAGATAATTTCAAGGGCTACAACTTTTTTGTTTAGTCGAGAGCCCAGATCTGGCCAGAACACCCCCGAAATTGGCCACGAAAATCGCTGCGTGCAGAAATCAGATTTTTGCATGCATCTTAAGATGAGATGAACGGCATCCGTTCATCTTCCTCCTTACATAGATCTCCCAAAAACTTTTCCAGAAATTACGTCCACCCTTATTCACCCTCACAAAGCCACACTTCTCCACGAATCACACTCTCATCTTCACTTTGAAGAATGAAGAGGTTGGATGAGACTAAGCCTAGAAAACTGTTGGGTATTGTATCCACAATGTATTTGATGAATTTCTTGTATTTGATGAATTTCTAGTTGTGCTTGCAGTTATTCCATGCTAAGTACACACCAATGTCAGGGTGTAGTGGGTCAATATACACGGGTCTGTGCAACGTAATCCCTCGTTGAGCAGATCAGTGTGTTGGCCTACGTGTACTCTCTCTATTGGGGTGTACTTAAGTTCAAGTACAGGGCTATGATAAAGCAAGAGCAGACAAGGAGCAAGGATGGGCCAAATACCATCTCACGGGTTGAAAGACGAGAATCATCTAAGTGAAAATCGTCGAGAATCGCTAAGTGAATCTCACCGATTCGTCGAGAATCACCAGTGATTCTCAACGAGTCGTCGAGAATCACTAGTTGATTCTTGCCGGGTTGGGCCAGCTGTCTCGACGCAGTCAGAAAAATCATCTAAGGCAGAATCGTCGAGAATCACCAAGTGATTCTCGCCGATTCGTCGAGAATGACTTTGCATTCTCGACGAGTCGGCGAGAATCCAAGGTGATTCCCACCGATTCTCCCCGGCCTCTATAACCTGTGCAGCCAGAATTCTCTAAGTAGAATTCGGCGAGAATCGTAAGTGATTCTCGCCGATTCGTCGAGAATCACCCACGATTCTCGCCGAATTTGACTTGGGTATTTTTCCGACTCTGTCTGGACCGGTCCACGTTATCAGCGGGATTTTGAACCAGACTTTGGTCTTACTGCTGGTGGGGCCCACAACGGTCATCTCTTGACCTATTGTATAAATACTCTGGTATTTGTGTACAGTAACAGATATAGACGACATACGAAACAAAGCGGCCGACTAACCCTAATCTCGCGAACTTGCTCCGCCTCCGTCGCCGGAGCCGATCACCGAAGCCGATCTCGATCTCCTCCAGATCCTCGGTGATAGAAGCCAAGTCCTGCACAGCGTCTCACGTGTCTATCCAGAGATATTTTGTCTCTAGATTTGAGATAGGGAAATCTTTCCCCGTCCGAATCGATCGAGACGATCGATCCTAGTGTGACCGTTGGTAGACCTTGCCGACTTCGCTAAGAAGATTGGATCTCCAGTGCTGTGCTGCTGTTTTCAGTTGCCGCCGCCAACACCGAGAGCCTCGCCGCCGCTCGTCGCCGCCGCCGGTCTCGGGGAGATTCTCTCCAAGTGAGATCTAGGGTTATGGACTCTTCGTTGACTTCAAGAACACGTCGTCGAACGAAGAGGGACACCTTAGTCTCCATACGTTGTTTGTATTTCTTACAAGCTATTTTTAATTCTTTGTAAAGGACCGATTGGTCTCTAGTTGTAGGGTTGGGTGCAACCCGTGTTGTGGGAGTGTTGACTCCTACGTGTGGAAGGGTTCCTTCCGTTAGTGCAAGGATTGGATTTCAATCCTGTTGGTGAAGTGACCGAGTCGTCCCTGGTTGGGAGATAGGTCGAAGGGGGAAAGTGGACGTACCCAAATCGGGGAACCACTATAAATTGCTTGTGTACTTTCTGTGCTGTGTTGTTTTATTTTCTTGTGCAGGTAAAACTTTAATTCCGCAAATACGCTGCAAAGACACCTATCCCCCCCATAGGTGTAAGTAGTTGACACTAGGTGGACTTTCAAGTGGTATCAGAGGGAGGTTACTCATCAAAAAGGTTCACACCTTGAGTAAAATCCTGCCACCAGTGTCAAGAAGAAGACCGATATCTTCCATGGACGGACTCAAGCACTCCGGCAAAATCCCAGTATGCACCAGACTGAACTTTCCTATCTGGAAGGAAAGAATCAGATTCTACATGGAAGCAGTCGACCCCCGGCTCTTCATGATAGTGGAGGAGGGACCTTACATTCCCACCAAGGCCTCCATCATTAATCCAACCAGGAAAGTGCCCAAGAAACTTTCGGAAATGGACAAGGACAAAATGGTGATGTTTGGACTCGACAAGAAAGCTCAGAACATCCTGGTAAGCGCAGTTGACGACTCTATGATGCAGAACTTCAGCAACTGCAGGACAGCCAGGGATCTCTGGAGCTGTCTGATTGTCCTAATGGAGGGCACAGATGAAGTGAGGGACGATCGGAGATCCCTCCTCAATCAGAAATATGAGGCCTTCAGGCAAGGGCCAAAGGAGGAGATCGGAGTAACCTTCGAAAACTTCCTCAAGATCGTCAATGCACTCAAAGGATATGGAAGAGTGTTCACTGACGGTGAACTCAATGATAAGTTCCTTAGGTCCCTCACTAAGGAATGGGACACAAAGATCTGCGCCATCCGCGAGTTTGGCAGACTTGCGGAAACTGATCCACAGATTCTATTCGGGAAGCTCATGTCCTATGAGCTTCAGTTGAACACAAGGAAGGCTGAAGAGGAAGCAGAGAAAGCCGCGGCCAAGGAAAAGACGGTGGCCCTGAAAGCCATTCAATCCAGAAAGGGCAAGGGTGTCGCCTCTTCCCGTGCATGGAAGAGGGATGAAGAGGAAGACTCTGAGCCAAGCTCCTCCGGCTCAGAGTTATCAGAGGAAGATTTATCCCTTATCACACGGGAATTCAAGAAGTTCCTCAAGCTGAGGAATCAGAGAAAGAGAAACGGCTCCTCCTCAAGGGATCAGAAGAAGAACTATTCCTCTGACAGGTATGTTTCCAAACCGAACAAACACCGCTCTTCTGACATTATATGCTTTGGTTGCAACAAGCCAGGACACGTCGTGGCCGACTGCCATCAAGGCAAGAGGGAAAAGGGAAAGGGAGAGGAGCACAGGTCCTCAAAAGACAAGAAGAAGGAGAGGAGTTACATCGCAAAGAAGCCAAAGACACTGAGTGAATCTGACACGTCAGACACCAGCGATGATGAGGAAGCCTACTTTGGGCTAATGGGTCGCTCTGACTCAGAAGGAGAATGCCCCCCATTTACTGGGAAGGTAAAAGCTCACACCCCTCTCTCTGACTCTGACTCTGATCCTGAGTCTCAGGATGATGACCCTGAGGATAGCCCTTCTGCCCTTGAAGCTGAGCTCCTCGATAAGTATGAGCTTCTGCTCAATACATTCCTGAAATGTCGAAAGAAACTGAAGGTTGAGAAAAAGGAAGTTAAATTCCTTAAAGGTGAGAGTGTATCCCTGAGGGAAGAGATCACCAGTTTGATCTCCCTCCGACAGGAGCACTTGGACCTGACTTCAAAGCATTCAGAGTCTCTTAAGCTCCTTGATCTTAAGCAGGAGGAAGTCGACAAGTTGGAAGAACTACTTGCGGCAGAAAGGAAGATCGTCAAGAGCTTCTCTATGCCAAAAACTGTTCTTCCATTAGTTGATACCTTCTCTGCTCAAGCCAAAGGAGCTGGCTTGGGGCATGTAGGGGTATCTAGCTCCTCATCCAGGAGAAACAGGAACAGGAGGAAGAATATGGCTGCCAAGAAAGCCTCTGCTGATGAGAAAGGAAAGGCCCCACTCAGCCCTGTTGAGTTCAGAAAGCCTAGCTTTCCCTGTAACCAACATGACTTTGAGTCAACATATGGGCATCACTTCAGGCCCTCGGTTGCAAAGCCGAAGAGCCGATATGATGGGTGGACCTTTCCCTGTAACTTCAGTGAGAGTGCCTTCAAGGCACCTTATGAGGAAATCCACTTGGGAAATTATGGCCAATTCTCTAGCGACCATAATAGGAAGCAGGCACCTAAGGCCGAGCCTATTATACTGAAAAGCCAACAGGTGAAGAAGTCATGTGACTGTGGTCATCATGTTGCTTCCACCTCCAGGTCTTCGGCCCCAGCTGAACCCCACGTTTCAAGGGTAAAGCAGGCGCCCAAGAGGAAGTATAACAGGTTTGACTGCTGGTGCTGTGGCAAAATTGGTCACTTTGCCGTGGATTGTTGGTTTAATCCAAGGTATAACGAGACTCCTTATGTTAGCAATACGAGGCCGACCACTCGTAGAGTTAACCAATCGAGGGGGAGTATGCTAACAAGGAATCTAGGACCCAAGTTCGATTGGGTTCCTAAGGCAAAATTAATTCTGTTTTGCAGGAATGTCCAAAGGCCAACAAAACTCCTATTTGGTATTTGGACAGTGGATGCTCCCGTCACATGACCGGGACAAGAAGTCTGCTGAGGGAGTACTCTCCAGTCGAGGATGGACCCAAAGTCATATTTGGGGGATCTGATCGGGGAATCACCAGAGGTTACGGTACGATTTCCAACGGTATACTCTATATCACTAACGTAGCTTATGTTGAAGGGTTAAATCATAACCTGATCAGCGTAAGCTAGTTATGTGATAAAGGGTATAACGTTAAGTTCTGCAAGGATAAATGCCAAATAATATCATGTGACTCTTCGGAGACCGTATTAACAGGCATTAGGAGCAGAAATATTTTCTGTTTAGATTTTCTTAGTTTAGATTCTTCTACCCCAGTATGCCTCGTTGCTAAAGGCAGTGCATCTCTTTATGAACAATGGCACAAGAGATTGGCACACATTAATTACAAGACAATTAATATGCTGTTTTCCAAAGATTTAGTAAGGGATGCTCCCATTATTAAGTGCATCAAAGACAGTCCATGTCCTGCATGTCAGATGGGCAAGCAGCCTCGGGCTACCTTTAAGGGCATCCCAGACAAAGATTCCTCCAGATGTCTATATCTTCTGCACATGGACCTGTTTGGTCCAATGCAGGTTCATAGCTTAGGAGGGAAGTCGTATACGCTAGTGATTGTAGATGATCACTCTCGGTTTACGTGGGTGTTCTTTTTAAAACGCAAGTCTGATACGTTTGACATCTTCACCAGTTTTGTCAAGCAGATACAGAACGAACTTAACTGCTCAGTGGTCAAAATCAGAAGTGACCACGGAACAGAGTTTGAGTCTGGGGCTATGACAGAGTTCTGTGAAGAGCTTGGTATCTTTCATGAGTTCTCCTCCCCTCGCACTCCTCAACAGAATGGAGTGGCGGAGAGGAGGAATAGAATACTCATTGAAGCGTGCACGACAATGTTGAATGACGCTTCTCTCCCAGAATACTTCTGGGCTGAGGCTGTCAATACGGCCTATCATGTACAAAACCGGGCGTTGATTAACAAGAGCCATCGTAAGACTCCTTATGAGCTACTGAAAGGCAAGAAACCAACCATGTCCTATCTGAGGATTTTTGGCTGCAAATGTTATGTACTGAATAATGGGAAGTACCTGCGTACTAAGTTTGGTGAAAAATGCTTCGAAGGCATATTCATGGGCTATAGTAGCCACAGCCGGGCTTATAGAGTTTTCAACAAGAAAACCCTAATGGTAGAGGAATCAATAAATGTTGTATTTGATGAAGGAAGCTTGCTTAATTGCAAGACTTCTAGTTGTCTTCCTGAAGCTACAGGTGCCAGACTCGAAAAGTTACAACTGGATGATCCCGAGAAAGATGCAACTCCAAAATATGTCAAGGTCTCCACATCAACGCCGATCGGAGAAGTTGAAGATCAAAATGAGGCAAATCCTTTAGAAGAAGGAGATGCCAAAGAAATAGTCGAAGCTCCTGATGCAAGACTTCTAGATCTCAGACACGTGAGGGATCATCCCAGACATCAAATCATTGGAGATCCCCGAGACGGTGTCAGAACTCGCCGAGGTACTCTTAACGAGATCTTGCATCTTAGCTTTCTGTCGCAGGTGGAGCCAAAGAAGTTCGACGAAGCGAACAAAGATGCATCATGGATTTTGGCCATGCAAGAGGAGCTGCATCAATTCGAAAGATGCGAAGTCTGGACGCTGGTTCCCAGACCGAAGACGCAAAATGTGATTGGCACCAAGTGGATCTTCAGGAACAAGTTGGATGAACATGGAGTCATCATCAAGAACAAAGCCAGACTGGTGGCTCAAGGATACAGACAGGAGGAGGGGATTGACTTTGACCAGACGTTTGCACCAGTTGCACGGCTCGAGGCAATCCGGCTATTCCTAGCCTATGCCTCTCACAAAGGATTCACAGTCTATCAGATGGACGTGAAATCGGCTTTCTTGAATGGAGATTTGAAAGAGGAAGTATACGTTGCTCAACCTCCAGGTTTTGTCAATCCTACTTATCCTAATCATGTATATTTTCTTAATAAAGCGCTATATGGCCTAAAACAAGCTCCTCGAGCTTGGTATGAGACATTGTCTAGTTTTCTTCTTGAGAACAAGTTCTCTAGAGGAAAAATAGATAAGACATTGTTTCTCAGGGAAGTCAAAGGCAAGATTTTGCTGGTGCAAATCTATGTTGATGATATTATATTCGGCTCAACGGACAACAATCTTTGCAAAAAGTTTTCAAAACTTATGCAAGGAAAGTTTGAAATTAGCAGTATGGGAGAGCTGAAGTATTTCTTGGGACTTCAAGTGAAACAGTCTGAGGAAGGAATCTTCATTTCTCAGACGAAGTTCACAAATGAACTCCTCAAGAAATTCGAAATGGAGAATGCAACCTCTATGAGGACTCCAATGGGATCCACCATGTCTCTGGATAAGGATGAGAAAGGGAAACCTTTTGATGAAACCAAATACAGAAGCATCATTGGATCTCTGCTCTATCTTACTGCGAGTAGACCGGATATCATGTTCTCCACATCTGTTTGTGCCAGATATCAGGTGAACACTAAGGAATCTCATTATATCACTGCAAAGCGAATTCTCAGATACCTTAAAGGTACCCCTAATCTTGGCTTATGGTACCCGAGAAGCAATGATGTCGAGCTAATAGGGTTTTCAGATACTGATTTTGCAGGAAGTAGGGATGACAGGAAAAGCACCTCTGGGACGTGTCAATTCCTCGGAAGAAGGCTTATTTCATGGAACAGAAGGAAGCAGAATTGTGTAGCAACCTCCACTACAGAGTCAGAGTATATCTCGGCTGGCAGCTGTTGAGCACAACTCCTATGGATAAGAAACCAGTTAGCCGACTATGACCTCCAGTTCAAGGAAGTACCGATGTACTGCGACTCCTCCAGTGCAATTGCTATTGCCAACAATCCGGTATCGCACAGCAGAACGAAGCATATTGAAGTGCGTTACCATTTCATTCGGGAGCACGTGGAGAACAAGGACATCTCTCTCTGCTATGTTCCCACTGACAAGCAGATTGCAGACATTTTCACAAAGCCCCTTGACGAGGCCAAGTTCAGTATGTTCAAAACTGAATTGGGGATGCTAAACTACAAAGAATGAAGACTACAGGAGCTCAAGGCTCATGCGTCTAGGGGGAGCCTCTGCTAGGAATTTAGTGAAAGCAAAGGTACAAGAACTGAGGGGGAGCATGGTGTCACATGCTTCAGTCCCCGATTTGCAGAAGCCGAAAAGGGGGAGATTACCCTCTCGGCTAAGGCTAAGGTGGCTCCAAGTTTGCTCTCAAGAAATTGGTAATGAATATCTCTCTCAACTCAATTTTAAGTTTATGATTTTCATTCCTATATGCTCTATTCACCTTAGCTTGTAGGTTTTAGGCTTCTTCAAATAGGGGGAGATTGTTGGGTAATGTATCCACAATGTACCTGATTTGAAGAAGCCCCTGTACAAGCTAAGGTAAATAGACTATGTATTTGATGAATTTCTTCTAATTGTGCTTGCAGTTATTCCATGCTAAGTACACACCAATGTCAGGGTGCAGTGGGTCAATATACACGGGTCTGTGCAACATAATCCCTCGTTGAGCAGATCAGTGTGTTGGCCTACGTGTACTCTCTCTATTGGGGTGTACTTAAGTTCAAGTACAGGACTATGATAAAGCAAGAGCAGACAAGGAGCAAGGATGGGCCAAAGACCATCTCACGGGTTGAAAGACGAGAATCGTCTAAGTGTAAATCGTCGAGAATCGCTAAGTGATTCTCACCGATTCGTCGAGAATCACTAGTGATTCTCGACGAGTCGTCGAGAATCACTAGTTGATTCTTGCCGGGTTGGGCCGGCTGTCTCGACGCAGTCAGGAAAATCATCTAAGGCAGAATCGTCGAGAATCACCAAGTGATTCTCGCCGATTCATCGAGAATGACTTTGCATTCTCGACGAGTCGGCGAGAATCCAAGGTGATTCCCACCGATTCTCCCCGGCCTCTATAACCTGTGTAGCCAGAATTCTCTAAGTAGAATTCGGCGAGAATCGTAAGTGATTCTCGCCGATTCGTCGAGAATCACCCACGATTCTCGCCAAATTTGACTTGGGTATTTTTCCAACTCTGTCTGGACCGGTCCACGTAATCAGCGGGATTTTGAACCGGACTTTGGTCTTACTGCTGGTGGGGCCCACAACGGTCATCTCTTGACCTATTGTATAAATACTCTGGTATTTGTGTATAGTAACAGATATAGACGACATACGAAACAAAGCGGCTGACTAACCCTAATCTCGCGAACTTGCTCCGCCTCCGTCGCCGCAGCCGATCTCGATCTCCTCCAGATCCTTGGTGATAGAAGCCAAGTCCTACACAGCGTCTCACGTGTCTATCCAGAGATCTTTTGTCTCTTGATTTGAGATAGGGAAATCTTTCCCCGTCCGAATCGATCGAGACGATCGATCCTCGTGTGACCGTTGGTAGACCTTGCCGACTTCGCTAAGAAGATTGGAACTCTAGTGCTGTGCTGCTGTTTTCAGTTGCCGCCGCCAACACCGAGAGCCTCGCCGCCGCTCGTCGCCGCCGCCGATCTCGGGGAGATTCTCTCCAAGTGAGATCTAGGGTTGTGTACTCTTCGTTGACTTCAAGAACACGTCGTCGAACGAAGAGGGACACCTTAGTCTCCATACGTTGTTTGTATTTCTTACAAGCTATTTTTAATTCTTTGTAAAGGACCGATTGGTCTCTAGTTGTAGGGTTGGGTGCAACCCGTGTTGTGGGAGTGTTGACTCCTACGTGTGGAAGGGTTCCTTCCATTAGTGCAAGGATTGGATTTCAATCCTGTTGGTGAAGTGACCGAGTCATCCCTGGTTGGGAGATAGGTCGAAGGGGGAAAGTGGACGTACCCAAATCGGGGAACCACTATAAATTGCTTGTGTACTTTCTGTGCTGTGTTGTTTTATTTTCTTGTGTAGGTAAAACTTTAATTCTGCAAATACGCTGCAAAGACACTTATCCCCCCCCCCATAGGTGTAAGTAGTTGACACTAGGTGGACTTTCAAAAACAACCTAGGCATGGCTTTTCCCTAAGAAATCTCCTCCTCACCATCAAGACTCTATGGAGTCGATATCTCTCCTAGAATATTAACTACAGATCTAGCACCAAGGAGAGGGGAGGAAGCTCACCTCATTTCCAGTGGTACCATCATTCCCGTCCATGGATCTAGTCATCCTTCTTTGCGGCATCTCTTGCTTGGTGCAGTTGTTCTTCACGGCAAAGGAAGGAGAGAGAGAGAGAGAGAGAGAGAGAAGGCCGTCTCCAGGAGCTCCTACGGTTTCCCTCGGCTCTGTCGGTTTCGCAAGGTCCGCGATGACGGCAAGGTCGATCGGCAAAATGGCTAGGGTTCGGCTTTCTTCTTATTTATATTAGCTCATTAGGGCTATGTCACTTCGCCATTTGTCATCCTCTGATTGGACCTCCCAAAATTAGGTCTTATTTGAAATGACCGGTCCAAGGTATCATCCAGCACGAATCCAGAAGTCCGGTTCAGTCCGCCTGTACAAGCCAGCGAATCTGCCTGGGCGGAAAAACTCACAAGTCAAATTCGGCGGGAATCAGCTTTCATTCTCGACGATCGGCGAGTATAGACGGGTATTCTCGACGAATTCGACGGGTATCAACAATGATTCCCGACGACTTTCCCTTAACCATTTTATCAGAAATCCTGGCATTGAGAGCATTGAGTATCAGTCAACGATACTCGACGATCGGTGAGTATAGCCGGGTATTCCCGACGAATTCGTCGGGTATCAACAATGATTCCCGACGATTTTCCCGTAACCATTTTATAAGAAATCCTGGCTTTGAGTGCGTTGAGTATTAGTCAACGATACTCGACGATCGGTCATCATTCTCGACGATCGGTGAGTATAGCCGGGCATTCTCAATGAATTCGTCGGGTATCAACAATGATTCCCGACGATTTTCCCTTGACCATTTTATCAGAAATCCTGACATTGAGAGCGTTGAGTATCAGTCAACGATACTCGACGATCGGTGAGTATAGCCGGGTATTCTCGACGAATTCGTCGGGTATCAACAATGATTCCCGACGATTTTCCCTTAACCATTTTATCAGAAATCCTGGCGTTGAGTGCGTTGAGTATCAGTCAACGATACTCGACGATTGGTCATCATTCTCAATGATCGGTGAGTATAGCCGGGTATTCTCGACGAATTCGTCGCGTATCAACAATGATTCCCGACGATTTTCCCTTAACTATTTTATCAGAAATCATGGCATTGAGTGCGTTGAGTATCAGTCAACGATACTCGACGATCGGTCATCATTCTTGACGATCGGTGAGTATAGCCGGGTATTCTCGACAAATTCGTCGGGTATCAACAATGATTCCCGACGATTTTCCCTTAACCATTTTATCAGAAATCCTGGCATTGAGTGCGTTGAGTATCAGTAAACGATACTCGACGATCGGTGGGTATATCCGGGCATTCTCGACGAATTCATCGGATATCACTCAACCCATCACTCCGTTCAACACACTTGACACCTTTTTCCAGTGCGCCCCTAGCCCGAGTCAAGTCTCTTGACTCAGAACTCGTGCGAGGGGGCTTAGCGCGAATTGGGACGTTACACAGCAAAATGCTGTGAGTCGAACTGAGTTTAGAGTTAGTCAAATTGAGTTCAGAGTTCGTCGAGCAGAGCTCATCGTTCGTCGAACTAAGCTCAGAGTGTGAGAATCTGAGTTAGTTGAACCGAGTTCAGAATTCGTCGAACTGAGTTCAGAGTTGAGTGAGGCATGCAAACTCAATGCTCTCAGCGCCTAAGATGCTGCAGAAGCAGAAAATCTGCTAAGGCAAAAAAGCGTTGAGTGAAGTATGATCACTCAATGCTCTCAACGCCTAGTTTATAGAATGCATAGGCTAAGGCACAAGGCATTGAGTGAGGTGTGCTCACTCAATGCTCTCAATGTCAGGCATGCAGAAAAGGCTGCAGAATTGGTTAAGGCAAAAAGCATTGAGTGAGGCTTCCTCACTCAACGTTGTCAACGCCTAGTTAGACAGAATTCTGTCTAAGTACTTTGGCGTTGAGTGAAGCTCATTCACTCAACACCTATTCTACTAATGCTCCATTTTGGCTAAGTCCACAGGTGCTGATGTCAACAAAGTCAACTAAGTTCAAATAAAGTACGGAGAAGCTATAGAACACGACAAACTCTGCCGAGAAGCAACTGTACGTCTTCTTCAGTTAAAACAAGGCGCAGCTGGAAGATGCAGGTGGGGGCCCACTGATCTCTAAGAGTTGTTGATCGGCGAACTATACAAGGATGAGATGGGCCAAGACACAACAACTTTTAAGGCTTTATCAATTTTAAATGATAGTAGTCGACTTCATCTTCCTCGCCATTGCTGCAAGTAAAAGCTTGAAGTCTTCCTGCAAATAGTTCAATTAGCTATGTGTCTTCTTCATCGACACCAGCAAGATCGGAAGGCTTTCCTTATGAGGAATAAGCGGAAACAAGGAAGAAGTCTTTGTTGATCATGTCGCTTCTCAATTCCGCAAGCCCAAACCTGAAGATCTACTTCTGAAGCTGAGAAGAAGGAAGAATAAAGTAGCTGACTCTGTCCTATGAAGGAACAGAAAGCAAAGCAGTTTTCTGCTACTTACTTCCAGCTCAAGATACTTGTAGCTGTGAAGAAAGGTTGAGCTGAGATAACTTAGCTCAAGGTGCTGTCACAGAGAAATTTCTCTGTGACAGATATAAATCTATTTCACTCCAGTAGGATCTTTTTCGATCTTAGTTGTAGGGCTCTCTGAGCCTAAGGCTAGGCAAATTTGCTTGTGTTGTAGGGCCTCTGGTCTGAGTTGGGGCTAGATTGCCTGAGTAGTAGGAGAGTAAAGCTCTCTGAGTTGTACGATCCAACTAGATCTGAGCTATAGGGCTATTGGCCTGAGGTAGGGCAACTTGCCTGAGTTGTAAGAGAGTGATGCTCTCTGAGTGTAGGATCCCATATGGATCTGAGGTAGGTCTATCCTCCCAGCCGGAGTGTAGGGCTTAACAGCCTGAGGTAGGTGATCAGCTGATCACTGAGTTGTAGGCCCTTGTGGCTGAGCTGTAGGTATTGGAGGAGACTTAGAGATCCTAAGGGATCTGAGGTGTAAGCTCTATAGAGCATTTCTTTGGAGAAGTGCCTTAACTAATAGGAAGTTAGCTAGGTGGGAGGAGAGTGGATGTACCCAAAAGTTGGGGAACAACTATAAATTATTGTGTGATTTTATGTGGTGTTCTTTTTGTGCAAGTATTTGAAAGCAAATTACTGCCAAATCAGTAAGCATTAAAGGAAGAAACTAAAATATACCAAAAGAGAAAGAAAACCTATCCCCCCCCCCCCGTCTAGGTTGTAAGTTGTCTTAAACTTAAGAACTTTCAAGTGGTATCAGAGGGAGGTTGCTCAAAAAGGGATTTAACAATATGAGTTATCTCCAAAGGTAGTTGTAGTTAAGTGATCATGGGCTCTAGAGAGAGCCAGAGAGAGTCGAGTTCCATGAAACTCCCCATCTACAGGAAGGGGTATTTTGGAATATGGAAAGAGAGGGTGAGGCTATTTATGGAAGCCTCTGATCCATGAATCTTTGCAACAGTCATGGAGGGACCTATCATTCCTATGAAGGTCTCTGCTCTGGATGCAAACATCCAGACACCAAAGACATACTATGAAATGATAAAAGATAAGGTCATCTTACCTAGCTTGGACAAGAGAGCACAGAATATCATTGTCAGTGCAGTAGATGACTCAACTTTTCAGAACTTGGTTCACTGCCAGACCTCCAAGGAGATGTGGGACACTCTTGTTGTTTACATGGAGGGTACTGAAGAGGTAAGGGATGATAGGAAGTCTCTGCTCAACTAGGATTATGAGGCTTTCAGGAAAAATATGAAAGAGAACATAGCTGCCTGCTATGAAAGATTTTTCAAGATTATAAATGAGTTGAAGGCTTATGGGAGGGTCTTCAATAATTATGAAATAAATGACAAGTTTCTAATATCTCTCACTAGAGACTTGGATTCTAAGATCTATGCAATAAGGGAGGTGGTCAAGCTTGCTGAAACTCCTCCCCAAACATTGTTTGGAAAGCTGCTCTCCTATAATATGCAGCTAGCTGCCAGGAAAGAGGAGGAGGCCACCAGCAAATCCTAGGCCATGAAAAATTCCTTGGCCTTCAGAGCAGAAAGCACAAGGAAGGGCAAGGAGAGAATTCCCTCTCCTCCAAGAAGACCAGTCAGACAGCTCTGAATCAGAAGCATCAGATAGCAGCATGTCTGATGAGGATTTTGTAGCTTTATCCAGGCAACTCCAGAGGCTGATGAAGAAGAAGCATTTGAAGAAGAGGCCTTCCAACTCCACTCATCACAGGAAGAATCAATCCTAGGCTGACAGGTATGATTCCAAACCTAATAAATATAACTCTTCTAAAGTAGTTTGCTACTATTGTAAAAAGCATGGAAATATGATAGCTGACTGCCCTGTGAAGAGGAAGGTGGCTGAGGAGAAGAAGCAGCATCAGCACAAAGGGAAGAAGGAGAAGACCTTCATTAATAAAAAGGAAAAGAGTTGTACAGACTCATCATCATCTGAGTCTGAAGAAGAAGAAGCCTACATTGGGCTAATTTTTGATGCTACTACTAATGATGTAATTGTATCAGCAGAGGATGTTTGTCCTTCATCAAGGATAGGTATCAAGGCCCCTCTGACACTATCAAACAGTGATTCAAAGGTGGACAAAGATGATGTCCATAGCTATAGAGGGCTGATAGCAATGAATGATGAAGAAGCCAGCCAGGATCTGACTGGTCCACACAAGGTACATTCTTTACCTGAGTCTGCTTCTATGTCTCAGTATGAGACCAGTTCTTGTTCAGAAACCTCTTCACCCAGTGGTGAAGAAGATTCTGGATCCGAAGCAGATGTCAATCAACTGATTGATAAGTACGAAGAACTTCTGAATGCCTTTAATAAGGTCAAGAAGTTGTCTAAGAAGCAAGCTAAAGAGATTTCATCTCTTAAGCTTATAGTTGCCCAGCAAACTATAACAGCTAATTTGCTGGATCAGAAAGCTAGGGAAATAAGCCAACTGAAGTCCCTCTTGGACATCCAGATAGCCTCCATCAAGTACAAGAATTATCTTATCAGGGAGATTGAAGAAAGGCTTGAGAAGGAAAAAGAATTGTGTCTAGCTATTCTAAGCCAAGTACAGTACTACCCTTGATAGACACCTTCTCCTCTCAAAAGGGTAAGAAGGGGTTGGGATTCAAGGGAAGCACAAAAGTTCCCCCTTCCAAAAGGAAGGGCAAAGATTCATCTCTAGCTCCAGCTCAGCCTATTGCTTCACCGCCTCCCATTCTTTTTAGAAAAGTTTTGTTACCTTCTAACAGGTATGACCAAGAAAGCTCCTATGGTCACTCGGAGAATAGTTTTTCCTTTGGGGTGAACAAAGATGTTAACTGCCATGGTGAAAGTTATAGTAGGGTGAGTGCCTTTATGGCTGTCCATGAGAAAACTCAAATGGCCCAAACTGGACCATTTGTTTTTGGTGCTTCAGCTCCAACACTCAAAAATGTTACTGCAGCCAAGGCTCTGAATCTGAAGACTAAGGCTCAGACAAAGGTCAAGTCTAACAGCCAGGCTGATTTGGGTATTTTTGATTGCATCAAAAGCATGCTCTCTAAAAAGAAACTTGCTGCTGATAGCACTCAGAGCAGACAAAACAAGCCAGCTAGAATACTTACCTTCAGTCAAATTCTAGGTTAAAGAAATCAAAAAAGGGCTGCAGCACATCTTCATCCTATTTTGGTTGCTGCTAACCAAGTTTTAGGGCATACATAGAAGAGAATATATAACATACATGACCATTGATGGTGTGGTAAGATAGGGCATTTTGCCATTGACTGCTGGCACAATCCCAATGTGGCCAGAGCTAGGGTCAGTCCACTAGTAAAAAATTCTGATGGTGGACATGTTCAGTTTCATACTAATATGCACCTAGGACCCAATAGATATTGGGGTCATAAGGTAAAGTAAACTGTGTATTGCAGGATAGTCCAAGTGGCCATACCCCTATATGGTACTTGGACTGTGGTTTTTCCAAGCACATGACTGGGACAAGGGGCAACTTGAAGGAGTACACTCCAGTAAAACATGGACCTAAAGTAATCTTTGGTGGTTCAGATAGAGGGGTAACAAAAGTCTATGGTAAGATCACCAATGGCATAGTCACCATCTCTAAGGTGGCTTAAGTTGAAGGGTTGCAACACAACCTTATAAGCATAAGCCAGCTCTCTGATCTTGGCTATATTATTGTCTTCCATAAGGATGAGTGCCTAATCTAGAGGTCAAGTGACTAAGAGGTCATATTGACAGGCACTAAGAGTGGAAATGTTTATTGCTTAAACTTTCTATCTTTAGATACAGACTCTCCTATCTTTCTTGTGGCAATGGAGAAAGCCTCCTATTGTGTCCTATGGCATAAGAGGATAGCCCATATAAATTACAAGACTATTGGTAAGCTCTGTAGTCAAGAGCTAGTTAGGAATGGTCCCAATGTGAAGTGCTCTAAGGAGGGCATATGTTCTGCTTGTCAGAAGGGCAAGCAGACAAAAGCTTCCTTCAATGTCATTAGGACCAAAGATTCTGTGAGGTGCTTATACCTCCTGCATATGGACTTATTTTATCATATGTCAGTTCATAGTCTTGGTGGGAAGGTCTACACCCATGTGGTGGTTGATGACTTTTCCAATTTTTCTTGAATATTCTTCCTAAAGAGAAAGAATGAAACCCTTGATATATTCACTTAGTTTGTCAAGCAAATTACGAATGAGTTCAACAGCTCTGTGGTCAAAATTAGAAGTGACCATGAGACAGAATTCCAGTCTGATAGCATGACAAGGTTCTGTGAAGAACATGGGATTCATCAAGAATTCTCTTAACCTAGAACACCCTAGAAATATGGGATTATTAAGAGGAAAAATAGAACTCTCATAAAGGCTGGAAGGACCCTACTGAATAACACATCTCTCCTAGAATATTTCTGGGCTGAGGCAGTCAACATTGTTTGTCATGTACTCAACAGAGCCTTTATCACCAAGAACCTCAAGAAAACTCCCTATGAGATCTTGAAAGGTAGAAAATCAAACCTGAGCTATCTCAGAATCTTTGGTAGTAAGTGTTATGTGCTTCATAATGGAAAGTCCTATGTGACTAAGTTTTGTGCCAAATCCTTTGATGGAATTTTTTTTGGGTACAGCAATCATAGCAAAGCCTATAGGACCTACAACTTGAAAATCCAAGTTGTATAAGAATCAGTTCATGTAATCTTTGATGAGTCTACTATGATTAACCATGAGCTGTCAGGCTCCTCTTGTAGTACTGCGAGTACAAAACAGATAATGGACAAACTAACCATCAAGGAAGCATCACCAGTCATCCAAGATGAAGTGGATACTCCAGAAGATCTACCAGGGACACTTGGAGTGGATTAAGATCAACAAGAGGTTGCACCTAAATTTGCACCTATTGCTGATACTGAAAGAATACTGCCACCTGCATTCAGACATATGAGAGATCATCCAGTACACCAGATCATTGGTGAGGCAAGCCATGGAGAAATAACAAGGAGCAGAAGTCTGAACAAAGCCATATACTCAAGCTCTCTGTCATAAGTAGAGCGCAAGAAGTTTGAAGAGGCAAATATAGATCAGCATTGGATTGGAGCTATGTAGGAGGAAATGAACCAGTTCAAGAGGTGCAAGGTCTGGAAGCTGGTTCCCAGACCACAAGGACATAATGTCATTAGAGTAAAGTGGATTTACAAAAACAAGCTTGATGAAAGTGGCATTATAATCAAGAACAAAGCAAGGCTAGTGGATAAGGGGTATAGGCAATAAGAAGGTATTAATTTTGATCACACTTTTGCCCCTGTAGAAGGATTGGAGGCAATCAGACTATTCCTTGCATATGATCCACACAAGGGATTCAATGTCTACCAGATGCATGTGAAGTCAGCCTTCCTGAATGGTGACTTAAAAGAGGAAGTTTATGTTGACCAGTCTCAATGTTTTGTAGTTCCTAACTCACCTGATTATGTTTATAGACTTAGGAAAGCTCTATATGGGCTGAAGCAAGCCCCTAGAGCATGGTATAAGACTTTGTCTAACTTCCTCATTAAGAACAAATTCTCAAGGAGAAAGATAGATAAGACCCTTTTCCTAAGGGAATCTAAGGGTAAGATCATCCTAGTTCATATCTATGTAGATGACATCATCATTGGATCTACTGATGACAACCTCTGCAAGAAGTTTACCAAACTTATGTAGGGGAAGTTTGAGATGAGAAGTATGAAAAATTCCTCCACCATGAGAACTCCCATGGGATAAAGTATGCCCATATGCGAAGATGAGGCAGGGAAACCTGTTGATGAGACTTTGTATAGTGGGATAATTGGTTCCCTTCTTCATCTAACTGCTAGTAGGCAAGACATCATGTATATGATATGTGTTTGTGTTAGGTATTAGGCTTGCCCCAAAGAATTTGATTACTCTACTGCAAAGAGAATTTTGAGGTATCTTAAGATCAAACCAGATCTTGGCCTATGGTACCCTAGGAATGGGGAATTTGAACTAACTGGCTATTCAAATGAAGACTTTGTATGATGTAAGGAGGACAGGAAGAGCACTTCTAGCACCTGTCAATTCCTAGGTGGAAGGCTAGTTTCATGGAGCAGCAAGAAGCAAACTAGTGTTGTAATTTCAACTACAGAGTCAGAGTACATCTCAGTAGGTAGCTGTTGTGCTCAGTTGTAGTGGATACAACATCAGTTCTAATACTACAACCTTCAGATAAGTAGAAGTCCTCTTTTCTGTGATTCTACTAGTGCTATTCCAATTGCTAGGAATCCTGTCTCCCATAGCAGGACTAAGCACATTGAGATTAGATATCATTTCATTAGGGAGCATGTGGAATGTGAAGATATCAACCTTGAGTTTGTCTCAACCGACAAGCAAGTGGTTGATATCCTCACTAAGCCACTAGATGAAGCAAAGTTTAACACCTTCAGATTTGAGTTGGGTATGTTAAACCTGATATAGCTTCAGTTGCTCCTCATCTTATGGTAAGCTATTTTATATTTTGCAAATGGAATTGTTCTTCAAAGAAATGAAGAGTCTCCAATTAAGGGGGAGCATCTCCTACATAATTCCAATAATTCACTGCTGCCTAGTTGCGGGGGAGCAGATGATAAGAACCCTACCAGCTATTTGCTAAAGTCAAAAAGGGGGAGGAAAAGATGATCAGATAATCAAATTAATGTTCAAGTATGGTATCAGCAATTCAGGGGAAGTAGGTACAGTGATTTTACACTCGAGCTGCAGGCAAGGATGTGTGGTAATTATAGATCACTTCTAAGTTATATAGTTTTATTCTTATTGCTGCATAGTACTGTATATATCATTGACTCACTTGCTTAAGATTTTTGACTTCCTCAAATAGGGGGAGATTATTGGGTCCATTGCCCACAATGTCCTAGATTTGAGGAAGTCAATCTTATCAATGATATATATATAGTTGTAGTTGATAGTGATGGGATAGGTAGCCTAAATTGCTAAGTCAGGTAAAAAACTTACCTAAGTGGTGGACTAACAAAAATCTGTCTAAGTCCACAGGCGTTGAGTGAAGGTGACTCACTCAATGTCGGATAACTTATAGTACTGAGTGAAGCTTATATAGTCATATCCAAAGCAGTGGCAAGCTGAGAAAGTGGCTAAGTCCATAGGCGTTGAGTGAAGTCAACTCACTCAACGTCATACAACAATAAGCTGTGAGACAGGCTAAAACAGTAAAAGCCTAAGTTAAAATGAGCAGAAAAGTAGCTAAGTCCATAGGAGTTGAGTGAAGTCAACTCAGTCAATGACATATAGCTAAAGGCAGATATATGGCTAAGTAGATTGGCATTTAGTGTTGAAGACACACTCAACACCACACAACAAAACGCTGTGAGTCGAATTGAGTTCAGAGTTCGTTGAACTGAGATCAGAGTTTGTCAAGCTGGGCTCATCATTCGTCAAACTAAGCTCAGAGTTTGAGAATCTGAGTTAGTTGAACTGAGTTCAGAATTCGTCAAACTGAATTCAGAGTTGAGTGAGGCATGCTAACTCAATGCTCTCAGCGCCAAAGATGTTCAGACACTGAAAATAGGCTAAGGCACAAAGCATTGAGTGAAGAATGCTCACTCAACGCTCTCAATGCATAGTTTATAGAATGTGTAGTCTAAGGCACAAGGCATTGAGTGAGGTGTGCTCACTCAACGCTCTCAACTCCAGGCATACATAAAAGGCTGCAAAATTGGTTAAGGAAAAAAGCATTGAGTGAGGCTTCCTCACTCAACATTGTCAACGCCTAGTTAGATAGAATTCTGTGTAAGTACTTTGGCTTTGAGTGAAGCTCATTCACTCAATGCCTATTCTACTAATGTTCGATTTTGTCTAAGTCTACAGGTGATGACATCAGCAAAATCGACAAAGTCATCTAAGTTCAAATCAAGTACGGAGAAGCTACAGAACACCACAAACTCTGCCAAGAAGCTACTGTACGTCTTATTAAGTTAAAACAAGGTGCATCTTGAAGCTGCAGGTGGGGGCCCACTTAACTTTAAGAGTCATTGATCGGCGAATAATAAAAGGATGAGATGTGCCAAGACACAAAAAAACTTTTAGGGCATTATCAATTTAAAAAGATAGCAGCCGACTTCATCTTCCTCGCCATTGTTGTAAGTAAAAGCTTGAAATCTTCCTGCAAAAAGTTCAGTTAGTTGTGTGTCTTCTTCGTCGACACCAGCAAGATTGAAAGGCTTTCCTTCTGAGGAAGAAGCAAAAACAAGGAAGAAGTCTCTGCTAATCAAGTCACTTCTCAGTTTAGCAAGCCCAAACTTGAAGATCTACTTCTGAAGCTGAGAAGAAGGAAGAATAAAGTAGCTGACTCTGCCTTAAGAAGGAAGAGAAAGCAAAGAAGTTTTCTGCTAGTTACTTCCAACTCAAGATACTTGTAGCTGTGAAGAAAGGTTGAGCTGAGATAACTGATGAGTTGTAAATATACCTATATTTTCGTATTTTATTTAAGTCATTTTTGTTTATTTTTATATTTTTTAGTTTGTTTTATTCAATAAAATGTTCCTTTTTTTGTAAAAATATATTCTAACTTAGCTTATTTTTGTTTTCTGATTTTTTCCAGAAAATATTATTTTCGGCCTTGTCACGCCCGTGTCACCCCCCGACACGGGCGTGTCAGGCTCTCAAACGCAACCAGCAGTCAAAACCAACAAATTCACTGTCCCGAGCCCGACACGCCCCCGTCACGCCCGTGTCCAAGCCTCGTCACGCCCGTGTCGATGTCGGCACGCAACTCTCCGTCAACCGTCAACGCTGCCGACATCGGATGCTAGCTGTCCCGATCACGCCCCGCTGTCACGCCCGTGACAAGCTTGTCACGCCCGTGTCCGCCACGTGGACCGCCCGAAGTCAAAGCGCGCGTCAAATCGCCAGAGCCAGCTCCCCGCCACGCCCCCCTGTCACGCCCGTGACCTGGGGCGTGACCGCCACGTTTTCAGCCGAAGTCAAGGCTTCAGTCAAATCACCACTCAGCTCATGAATAGTACTGTCACGCCCCCCCTGTCACGCCCGTGACCTAGGGCGTGACCGACCCGAATTTTTGCCTATAAAAAGGCAGCTGCTGTATGATATTCTTGTCCACTTTTTGGTCCAAGTTCCTTAGGGGAGGTGCTGCCCATTTTGATTCCATGCTATGTAAGAGAATTTTCTCCCCCCTCCCTTAGTTTGTAATAGCTTTTTATTTTATAAAAATAGTTTATTTTCTCTCTTGCTTAGAATGAATCTCATTTGGTTGCGCCCTAACTTAAGTAATTTTTCGTTTCCTTTTTCGTGCTTTTTTATGTTTTCATCTTTTTATAGCTTTTATAACTCGTTCAGTTAGGATTTTATCGCACTTTCTAGCCGTTGTAATGCCCATTTTATTTTCATATTCCGCACCCGTTTAGCTTTAGCAGTTTATTTTTATTTGCACTTTTTATGCATTTCTACCGCATTCTAGCGGTAGAAATGCACTTGTTTTAATTTTTCGCCAACTTCCATTTTGCGTTTATTTGCAAAACTTTTCGCTCCGTTTAATTTTTATTTTCTCTTTTTATGCATTTCTACCGCATTCTAGCGGTAGAAATGCAGTTGTTTTAATTTTTCAGTAACTTTGCTTTTTCTTATTTTTGCAAGAGTGGGTGCGTGTATGAGCTAGATTTTATTGCTTTGTTTCAATTTCTGTAGAGTGTGTGCGTATGCATTTATTTCCGCCTACTCGTTAAGAGTTAAATGGCGCTCTGCTTTCATTTCCCGCCTACTCGTTTGAGTAGGACTTGTCTTTTATTGCTTTCATTTTCTCCTACTCACTTGAGTAGGAAACCTTGTGTGCGTGCGTGTGTTTCATTTATTGTAGAGTGTGTGCGTGTGTTTTACTTTTCTGTAGAGTGTGTGTGTGTGTATGAGTATAAATTTACCCCCGCCCACTCGCTCGAGCCGGGATTCGCATTTACTGCTTTCTTCAGTCCTACTCGTTTGAGTAGGACTTGCAATTTACTGCTTTCTTACTGCTTTCTTTACAGTTTTCTTTAATGCTTTCTAGTGTAAGTGTCCCCATTCCGATGAGTGGCTAACCGCCCTTAGCCCTCAATATCGAAGAGCATTGGGACAGATAAAGCAGCTTTAAAATAATTAAAGGTCCTGTTTTCTATTTAATTAAATTTCTTACGGTTTCCCCCGGGTTAACGACGCGTAGGACCGCATATCGATGTGCGGGCCCTATTTCCGTTATCCATACGCAACGCCGAGAGGCCGCACGTATGGACCGATCCCCCTTGGGTAAAGAGAGATCCGCGCTAACCCTCGAGAGAGGAGGCGCGCGACTCTACCGGATTGGGTTCCCCACCCAATAGCGGGGTTCTCAGCGTAATGCGGGCGTTAAGAGGAATCCTTCGTCGGTCTAGCGATCGGTCGAATAGTCTTAGCGTTCAGGTGAGCGATATCCCTAGACCAAGGTGAGCTCATATCTAAGGAACCTCCACGGCCGAGTCTCCGCCTTAATTAATTTGAAAATTAGGATCTCCTTTTATTAAAAGTTTACTTTAGTTCAATTCGCTTTTTGATAGCGTCGCGCTAAGTTGGTCATCGGACTTCCGCACCTATTTACTGCATTTTTCCTGCTTTCTTTTTATGCTTATTATTATTATGCTTTTTATATAATTTTTATGCCATTTTCCTTTTTCATATAAAACCAACAAATATTATCGGTAGAATAATAGGTATTTCAGGGAAAGAGTAGATCTAGCTAAGCCGGCCCCGAGAACAATACAACCCCGATATTCCACACCGGAATATCCTGTACTACACGCGATAGGTGCACTTGCCTCCCTCTCGTTAAAACTCGGTTTCTAAAATAACAAAACGCTCTTCTTTTATAAATAAAAACCTCCACTTTCACACCTAAATAAGAGCCGGCGTTTTAACCATCAAGTTTTTGGCGCCGTTGCCGGGGAAAATTTCGACTTACTATTTTGAATTCCTGAATCCTATTAATTTTACCCTTTATTTCTACTAATATATATATATATATAAAATATATATATATATATATATATATTTTTGATTAAACAAAAAATTTTATATTAATAATAATAATAATAGCATTATTAATATTAATAATAAATACTTAAACAAAAAAAATCAAAAAAATAAAAATTTAAAAACATTAAAAAAAAAAAAAATCAGAAAAATTTTAAAACTTAAAAAATCAAAAACTTAAAAAAAAACTTAAAAACTTAAAAACTTATAAAAATTAAAAACTTAAAAACTTAAAAATAAAAAAAAAAATAATGATGATTTTTTTTTCTTTTCATCAAAAAAAATTAAAAAATTCAAAAACTATATTTTTCTTCTTTATTTTATTTTGTCTTTATTTTATTTTCTTTTTTTTTTCATTTTATTTTTCAAAAAAAACTTAAACTAAAAAAAAAAAAAAAAAATTCAAAAATCAAAAACATAAACTAAAAAAAAAAATCTAAAAATTCAAAAAAAAAAAAAAACTAAGAAAAATTTTTATAAAACAAAAAATTTAAATTAAGTATTTATTTTGTCGTTTCGGCGCGCTTCACATTTGTGAGCGCTAGGGGATCGCATATCGGTCGCGCTCCTAGCTAAGACGTTAGCTTACGAGTCACACTCACTTGCACCCCCTATCACCCGCACCATTTTCGCCGAATTTTTCTTTTTCGTTTTTTATATTATATTTTGTTATTTCTCTTTAACTTTTGCAGGGTCAAACTTAACGGGCTTCCCCGAACGCGGTTTAGGGAAGATTTCTAAACCCCTGTTTTTACCTTTTTTGTACATATTTATTTATATATCTATCTCGTTCTCATACTTAGTGCAACATTGGGGACAATGTTGGACTTAAGTATGGGGGGGTTTCCTATTTTCTGTCCTTTTATTTCAAGCACTAAATAAAAATTCCAAAAAAAAATTGCAAAAATTAAAAATTTCAAAAAATATTTTCATCCTTTAAATAATAATAATTATAATAATAATAATTTTTTAAAAAAAAATGAATCATCACTCCGCGACGTTCGACTCATCGAACCAACCACAAATAAGAGTCTGTTCGCGGGCGATCCCTTTTTTACTTTGTAAATATTTTTGTAAATATTCTCGTCTCTTTCCCCTTTTCTTTCCTTTCTTGTAAAAATTTCTCTCCTCTTGTAAATATTTCCGAACAATAAAAAATTCAAAAAATTTATATAACTCAAAAAACTCAAAAAATTTGCATAACCTTTAAAAATTTCCAAAAAAAATGATAAAAACACCAAAATATGAAAAAAAAAATTTAGAAAAAACTCATAAAAATCAAAAAAAATATTTTGTAATAAATAATTCGAATCCCTTATTTTTTAACCTCTTTGCTCTCCAAAATAATCGTTTCGAGTTTATTTATAAGCGAATTTTAATTAATTCTTTATTTACTATTCGTTTTTTAATTGTAGCTCGATAGACTTAAATTTCTGGGGTTAAGATTTTAAAGAATTTTTTTATGGCTTTTTCTTATTATAGGGAACTTATGTTTCTAATTTCGCTTCTTATTTTTTGAAATAAAGCACATTTTTATGTTAGAAAATAACATTCATGGATTTTACATTATTTCCACTTATGCTTTTAGAAACGTAGGAACGTCCAAATTAAAAAGGTTGCTCTCGAATTTTTTTTTTTATTAAACTCTAGCTTTCTTTTAGAAATTCATCCCTTCCACCTCTTTTTTTCATGTCTTACTTGGTATGATTCCCACTCACCATTAAAAGATCTTATGTCAATGGGGATAAGATTTCGTCCCGCAAACATAGGCACCCAATAGTTTATAAAGATTATATGTTACGGAGTAAGAGGATAAAATTCATTACCCCTATACCTATACATTGGGTTTATTTTTTTTATGAAGAAAGAAAGAAAAATTATAAGTTAGGAAAATAAGATTTCATTTTCCTAATTATTCAAAAAATTATTATGGAGGTTCGAGAAAAAATTACCTCGCCCCAAAAAATTCTAAGCCTTCTTCATATCCGCCAATCCACATATATATTTTTCATGATTCTAGAATTAATCTAAAACTTTTTGAGAGCATAATTTTTAAATTGAATTATTTCCTATCAATTTCTTTTTTGCTAAAGTTTTTTTCGATAATTTCAATCCATTTTTGTTAACCTAACAAAATAATTTTCGCTTTCTATTTTTCTCGTTTAGAAGTATTTTTGAAACGGTTCCTCTATTTTAACATTTTCATAAGTTAAGATTTAATTCCGAGACCCCGGAAATTTATTTCGATCTTTCGTACAATTAACTTAAGCGTTAGTTAAATTTAGGATTCTTTTTAATTCCTTATAGGTTCATCTCCAACTTTTGCTCTGGAATAGCAAAAGCTCAAGTATGGGGGTATTTGATGAGTTGTAAATATACCTATATTTTCGTATTTTATTTAAGTCATTTTTGTTTATTTTTATATTTTTTAGTTTGTTTTATTCAATAAAATGTTCCTTTTTTGTAAAAATATATTCTAACTTAGCTTATTTTTGTTTTCTGATTTTTTCCAGAAAATATTATTTTCGGCCTTGTCACGCCCGTGTCACCCCCCGACACGGGCGTGTCAGGCTCTCAAACGCAACCAGCAGTCAAAACCAACAAATTCACTGTCCCGAGCCCGACACGCCCCCGTCACGCCCGTGTCCAAGCCTCGTCACGCCCGTGTCGATGTCGGCACGCAACTCTCCGTCAACCGTCAACGCTGCCGACATCGGATGCTAGCTGTCCCGATCACGCCCCGCTGTCACGCCCGTGACAAGCTTGTCACGCCCGTGTCCGCCACGTGGACCGCCCCGAAGTCAAAGCGCGCGTCAAATCGCCAGAGCCAGCTCCCCGCCACGCCCCCCTGTCACGCCCGTGACCTGGGGCGTGACCGCCATGTTTTCAGCCGAAGTCAAGGCTTCAGTCAAATCACCACTCAGCTCATGAATAGTACTGTCACGCCCCCCTGTCACGCCCATGACCTAGGGCGTGACCGACCCGAATTTTTGCCTATAAAAAGGCAGCTGCTGTATGATATTCTTGTCCACTTTTTGGTCCAAGTTCCTTAGGGGAGGTGCTGCCCATTTTGATTCCATGCTATGTAAGAGAATTTTCTCCCCCCTCCCTTAGTTTGTAATAGCTTTTTATTTTATAAAAATAGTTTATTTTCTCTCTTGCTTAGAATGAATCTCATTTGGTTGCGCCCTAACTTAAGTAATTTTTCATTTCCTTTTTCGTGCTTTTTTATGTTTTCATCTTTTTATAGCTTTTATAACTCGTTCAGTTAGGATTTTATCGCACTTTCTAGCCGTTGTAATGCCCATTTTATTTTCATATTCCGCACCCGTTTAGCTTCAGTTTATTTTTATTTGCACTTTTTATGCATTTCTACCGCATTCTAGCGGTAGAAATGCACTTGTTTTAATTTTTCGCCAACTTCCATTTTGCGTTTATTTGCAAAACTTTTCGCTCCGTTTAATTTTTATTTTCTCTTTTTATGCATTTCTACCGCATTCTAGCGGTAGAAATGCAGTTGTTTTAATTTTTCAGTAACTTTGCTTTTTCTTATTTTTGCAAGAGTGCGTGCGTGTATGAGCTAGATTTTATTGCTTTGTTTCAATTTCTGTAGAGTGTGTGCGTATGCATTTATTTCCGCCTACTCGTTAAGAGTTAAATGGCGCTCTGCTTTCATTTCCCGCCTACTCGTTTGAGTAGGACTTGTCTTTTATTGCTTTCATTTTCTCCTACTCACTTGAGTAGGAAACCTTGTGTGCGTGCGTGTGTTTCATTTATTGTAGAGTGTGTGCGTGTGTTTACTTTTCTGTAGAGTGTGTGTGTGTATGAGTATAAATTTACCCCCGCCCACTGGCTCGAGCCGGGATTCGCATTTACTGCTTTCTTCAGTCCTACTCGTTTGAGTAGGACTTGCAATTTACTGCTTTCTTACTGCTTTCTTTACAGTTTTCTTTAATGCTTTCTAGTGTAAGTGTCCCCATTCCGATGAGTGGCTAACCGCCCTTAGCCCTCAATATCGAAGAGCATTGGGACAGATAAAGCAGCTTTAAAATAATTAAAGGTCCTGTTTTCTATTTAATTAAATTTCTTACGGTTTCCCCCGGGTTAACGACGCGTAGGACCGCATATCGATGTGCGGGCCCTATTTCCGTTATCCATACGCAACGCCGAGAGGCCGCACGTATGGACCGATCCCCCTTGGGTAAAGAGAGATCCGCGCTAACCCTCGAGAGAGGAGGCGCGCGACTCTACCGGATTGGGTTCCCCACCCAATAGCGGGGTTCTCAGCGTAATGCGGGCGTTAAGAGGAATCCTTCGTCGGTCTAGCGATCGGTCGAATAGTCTTAGCGTTCAGGTGAGCGATATCCCTAGACCAAGGTGAGCTCATATCTAAGGAACCTCCACGGCCGAGTCTCCGCCTTAATTAATTTGAAAATTAGGATCTCCTTTTATTAAAAGTTTACTTTAGTTCAATTCGCTTTTTGATAGCGTCGCGCTAAGTTGGTCATCGGACTTCCGCACCTATTTACTGCATTTTTCCTGCTTTCTTTTTATGCTTATTATTATTATGCTTTTTATATAATTTTTATGCCATTTTCCTTTTTCATATAAAACCAACAAATATTATCGGTAGAATAATAGGTATTTCAGGGAAAGAGTAGATCTAGCTAAGCCGGCCCCGAGAACAATACAACCCCGATATTCCACACCGGAATATCCTGTACTACACGCGATAGGTGCACTTGCCTCCCTCTCGTTAAAACTCGGTTTCTAAAATAACAAAACGCTCTTCTTTTTATAAATAAAAACCTCCACTTTCACACCTAAATAAGAGCCGGCGTTTTAACCATCAATAACTCATCTCAAGGTGCTGTCACAGAGAAATTTCTCTATGATAGATAAAAATATATTTCTCTCCAGTAGGATCCTTTTGGATCTGAGTTGTAGGGCTCTCTGAGCCTTAGGCTAGGCAAATTTTCCTGTGTTGTAGGGCCTCTGGCCTGAGGTAGGGCAAGATTGCCTGAGTAGTAGGAGAATGAAGCTCTCTGAGTTGTAGGATTTATCTGGATCTGAGTTGTAGGGCCAATGGTCTGAGGTGGGGCAACTTGCCTGAGTTGTAGGAGAGTGCTGCTCTCTGGGTGTAGGATCCCATATGGATCTGTGGTAGGGCTGTCCTCCCAGCCTTAGTGTAGGGATTAATTCCCTAAGGTATGTGATCAGCTGATCACAGAGTTATAGGCCCTTGTGGCTGAGCTGTAGGTCTTGGAGGAGACTGAGATATCCTAAGGGATCTGAGGTGTAAGATTTGTGGAGCATTGCTTTGGAGAAGTGCCTTGACTAATAGGAAGTTAGTAAGGTGGGAGGAGAGTGGATGTACCCAAAAGTTGGGGAACCACTATAAATCGTTGTGTTCAAATTACTGCCAACTCACTAAGCATTAAAGGAAGAAATTAAAAGATACCCAAAAAAAGAAAACATATTCACCCCTCCCCCCCCCACCCTCTTGGATGCAAGCTTCCTTAAACTTAAGAACTTTCAGATAGGATTGAGTTTAATCATGTTTGTGCATGTGAAACTGCATATGATATATGGAATCTCCATAAAGTTACTCATGAATGTAGATAGCAGGTGGAAGACTAAAAGCTTTTCCTGTTAAAGTCAGAGTTTGAGAAGTTCAAGATGGAGGTTGATGAGGATGTAGACTCCATGTACACGTGTTTCAGGAAGATTGTGAAAGACTCGAAGATTCTAGGAAAGTGTTTCTCAAATGGAGATTTGGTGAGAAAGATACTTAGATCTCTTCCCCCGAAGTTCAATCCAAAAATGACTGTCATCTCGGAGTCACACGATCTAAAGTCTCCCCAAATTGATAATCAAATAGGAAATCTGAAAACCATTGAAGTGGAACTAAGGATTCGACAACAGTAGTATAGCCTGGAGCCAAGAAAGAAAGCTTTGTCATTGATGTCCAAGAAGGAACTGGAGAGTGCGTTCGATGAGAATGATGATGAAGATGAAGAAATTTTGTTCGTAAAGAAGTTTAGGAAGTTTATGAGAAATCCTGAAAGAAAAAATTCTTTAATAAAAAATTTTAAGAAGCAAGAATCTGGGTATAGAAAATGAAAAGCCCAAGCTGATGGAGAGGATGACGAAGAGAGACCACCACTCGAGTACTATCACTGTAGGATATTTGGCCACATAAAAAGCAAGTGCCCAAAATATCTGAAAGAGCTGAAGGAGAAGCGGCACAAGAAGAAGGATAAGAAGAAAGTTCTAAAGGCTGAAACCTGGGATGACGTCACATTTGAGGAATCAAGCAGTTCAAGCTCATAGATTGAAGAGGAGGCCAACATATGCCTGATCAGAAAGGATGTCTCATCATCTGATGACGAAAGCAGTGTCCAAAGCGACATTAAGGTAAATCCTCCTTCTTGTGAAGATTTATATACTGAATTTTTACAAACATGCAAATACTTTGACAAAAGCTTAAATGAGATTACATTCCTCAAATTTGAAAATAAAGAGCTATTAAAAGAAAATAAAAAGTTAGAAAATAAGATAAAAATACTTGGGAAGGAGAAAGCAACTTGTCAAGAGGACTTTCCCTCTTCGACAAGAATACTAGAACTTGAGAAAGATCTCCCTAAGTCTCAGTCTCTGGTTGAATCTCTTATGAGAGAAAAAGAGACCTAAGCGAGATCTCTAAAGCTTTCTCAATCTCAAGTAGAAGGCAGTCAAAAGACCTTCGCAAACTGATGCAACACCATAGTTGTTGAAAACACCGCATTGAGAGGCCAAGTCCGTGATTTAGAAATGGCCACTAACATGTTTGGAATTGGCCAAAATCACTTAATATGATTTAGGCGATTCAATGCTTTGGTTCGGCAAAATTTTGCATCGGATACTCACCAGAACACTTTCGCCTGACGACATCCACTATCGTCGGCGATAAGGAAAAATTCAAAAAATCACATGTTAAAAATAAAAATAATAAATCTACTGTCATTACTGCTCCCAGCAAAAATTCAAAACTCATTTTGTAAAACCCGTCAACTTCCTTCATCACGTATGCCAAATGTGATAAGTTTGGTCACACTACTCACACTTGTAAGAAGACGGGACATTGTTCTATTAAACAAGTATGGGTACTTAAGGCTTCCACCTACACTATGGGAGGAACCACTTAGGTAACCAGATCTTTATTCGCATCCTCTTTCTAGGTTTGTTGGCAGGCTAAGGAAAAAGAAGATGTGTGGTACTTGGACTCAGGGTGTTCTAAGCACATGACGGGCAAAAAATCAAAGTTCCTTAGCCTAGAGATGAAGAAAGGAGGAGTAGTCACATTCGGTAATAATAGAAAAGGAAAGATCATCGGCATTGGAGTAGTAGGTAACGATTCATTTACTATCTCAAATGTTTTGTATGTTAAAGGTTTAAAGCATAACTTAATTTCTATAAGTGAATTAAGTGAATTGGTTTAAATGTCTTATTTGACTCATCTTCAAACCTGTGCAAAATTTTTGATTCCAAAACAAACGATATTGTTCTTACTGCTCCTAGATTTCAAAATATTTACATGATTAAATTTAATGATTTATCACATTCTTCAGTAAAATGTTTTATGCTTAAAATGATGAATTAGATTTGTAGCATAGACGTCTTGGACATTCTAGTTCCAAGCTAATTGTAAAATTATCTCAAAATAAACTAATTAAAGGTTTACCTATTTTACATGGAAATCTATCTTTTTTATGTTCACCATGTCAAAAAAGAAAAATCTTCAAAATCTTCATTTAAGAGCAAAAATGTCATTTCCACTACTAGACCTTTATAGTTGATTCATATGGATTTGTTTGGTCCAATTAATATACTAAGTCTAGGAGGTAGAAAATACACTTTTATTTTGATTGATGATTATTCTCGTTTATGTTGAACAATCTTCTTATTGTCAAAATCTGATGCATTCTTAGAGTTTTCTAAATTATGTGTACGTGTTCAAAATGAAATAGATTTTAAAATAAAATGCATTCGTTCAGATCATGAAGGTAAATTTGATAATGAAAATTTTGTATCTTTTTTGTAATGAGTTAGGAATTAAACATGAATTTTCCGCTCCCCGCACACTGCAACAAAATGGTGTGGTAGAAAGGAAAAATAAAACACTTCAAGAACTAGCTCGTACTATGTTACCACAATACAAATTACCTAGATCATTTCGGGTTGAAGCAATTAGTACTGCATGCTATGTTATTAATCGTGTTATGCTTCGACCCTTCTTGAAACTAACACCTTATGAATTATATTTTCAAAAGAAATTGAATGTATCTTATTTTAAAGTTTTTGGTCGTAAATGCTTTATTTTGAACACTAAGGATAATTTAGGCAAGTTTGATGAAAAATGTGATGAAGGCATATTTATTGGCTATTCTTCAACTAGTAAGTTAAAATTTATAATAAAAGAAGAATCTATTCATGTTAAATTTGATGTGCTAGATGAAAGTGGTATTTCTATAGATCAAAAATTATATAGAGGAATGATAGGATCATTATTATATTTGACTACATCTTGACCTGATATTATGTTCGATGTATGTTTATGTGCTGGATTTCAGGCTAATCCCAAAGAATCTCATTTAAAAGCAGTTAAACATATTTTTAGATATCTTATTTGCACACCTAAGATAGGTATGTGGTATCTACACAATGATACCTATATTTTACATGGCTTTTCTGATTTTTATTATGCTGGTTGTTCGTTTGACCGTAAGAACACAAGTGGCATTTGTCACTTTTTAGGCCCTTCACTAATCTAGTGGTCGAGTAGGAAAAAGAATTATGTTCTCTTATCCACAACCGAGGCCGAATACATTGCACTAGGTAGTTGTTGTGCACAGGCTCTTTGGATGAAGCTAACATTAGAAGACTTTGGAATTAATCATGACACAGTTGAATTAAAATGTGATAACAAAAGTGCAATTGACTTAACATATAATCAAATTCATCATTCTAGGTCCAAACACATTGATGTACGCCATCACTTCATTAGAGACCACATTAAGCAAAATATAATTAAAGTTAGTTTTATAGGCACCTATTCACAGCTTGCCGATATTTTCACAAAACCACTTCCAAATTCCTATTTTTCATTACTAAGACTAGAACTAGGAATCCTGGACTTATCATGCTAATGAATTGACGTCATAAGTCAACAAAAAAACTTTAATTAACATAAAATCACAGAAAATGATAATTTGCATTAAGAAAACCATAATATTATGAGTAAATAACCATACTACAACAGCACTCAAATCACAGAATAAGTCAAATAATATTACAACACATAATTCCAAACAGCAACATGAAAACTTTTAAACTGCACTATCGCCTGGCGATACTAACAGTCGCCAGGCGATATCGTCAAACCTCCAGATCAGCCCAAATATTTCAAAAATTCCATCTATCCCCTGCACTAGTGATGTAGGCATACACGTTTGGACCGAAATATAATTACGGACGCACACGACTATCTCTCCACGAACTAAAGTCTACGCTCACACAATTGTTCTACGCTGCACCACGTAATTATGTCCAATCAATTATACGCTAGCATACGGGTAGCCAAACCACTTGGGACCGAATAGAGGCTATAGGCCAATATCCGTTCCGGCTAAAAGGACCAATATTGGATCCGACCGAGCTGTGTTGTACCAAAAGAGATCTACCGAATAAAACACGATTCGAAAAAGGTAGATCTCTCCCAACAAAAGAAAATGAGGGCTCGCCAAACCCTTTTACGAAAATTAAATCAACCAAGAAAAACACAACTACAATGAAAGCTAACCACGATGTTTCAATGATTTCAAAATTAACGCTAGAAATTCCACCACAAGACTATCTAAAGAAAGGAACACACGGGAGTGGAAAAGTTCATTACCAAACCGGAATGGATGATTCTGTTTCTCTCGGCAAGGATCGTTCTTCGACGACTCCATCGGAGTCGTGCCGGTAGGATAGAAACTCGCCCGCCTTCGTCGCGTCAAGCCGGAATTGGAAATCCACCACGAGGAGGTCTTCTAGATTTGGCAACAAATATATATAAATAAGGTAGGAGAGGGCAAATATGGTAGGTTGTAGGGATTAATATGGAAGGTGGTGGTCAATTTAGGAAGGGGATGAAGAGGGGGTCGGACTTGTTGGTGTTGGGGTTGGCGGCTAGGATTTTGTGGAAGATGGAGGGGCTCGGATTGTGATGAAGGGAGGAGGCCGGTTTTGGAGGGGGGTGGCCGGGTTGGTGAGGGGAGGAGGAGGTCGGTGGCTTGTTGGGTGGAAGGGTTCGGTTTTCTTCGTAGAGGAAGAGGAGGGCTCGGGTAGCTAGAGGAAGAGGAAGATATAGAGGAGGGAGGAGGAGGAGGGGAAGTTGGAGGCCGGCGGCCAAAGAAGGAGAGGACTAGAGGATGGCTGAAATTTGCCTTGGAAAGGGAGGATATTTCAATCTTGAAATTAAGTTTCTTCTTTCATTCATTAAATAAAAAAATATGACACATACATTCCTATATATAGGCTACACCACTCAATCTCCACCATAGAAAATTAAACCACTCATGATGGCTATTTGCACCCATCATGACATAACAATTACAATAATTAAGAACATGAAATAAAAATAACAAATGATGGTTATAAACACCCATCACACATGAAATGAAAATAACATTGCGACATAAAATACCAAACATAGAAATGCATTATTAATTAATAATAATTTATTAATAATAATTATTATTAAATAATAATATATGGGTTTGCATTCTGGACGGTTATTATGCCGACGCTCCGCATGGTCGTCCATAAGCATGTCGTCGCCGTCCTCGAAATGTTGTGGGCCGTCGTCTCCATCAATCCTCCCCCGCTCAAAAGTACTCATCACCGATGAGTTGGTCTGAGAGTACCGGTGCAAGAGAGCATCATCCACAAAAGACACGTAGCAGTGAACAACACCACTTGGAGAAGAGAGCACTTCAACCTGGAGTATCCTGTCATGCAAAATGTTGGTCCTGGGGACCCTTGAAAAAGCATTAGGAAATAAAGGAAGAAAAGTTTCAACATCAACTACCAACGTACCTCCAGTGAAGACCGAAGAAGAAAGCGATCCAAGCCCAAACTCACTACCCAAACCATGAGAGAACGAAGTGGAACCAAACGGACAGGCAGATAATTCAAGTTATGGAGAAACATGCAGCGTTAAATCAGAAACATAAAAAATAGGGGTATTACCCCAATCAGTGGAAAACCTCAAAAGAAATGCGTGTTCTCCTAATTTCATTAATGTCCGCAAAAGGTGCAGCTCACCAACTCGCCCACTTTCTATAGTGCCCGAAAGCAACCGTTCAGGGACGAGACGCACCAAAACAAAATCGCCAATTATACCGTAAGACGCCCTTTTATGTAAGTTAGCAAGAAATGGATAAGGATTTTGTGACGTGGGCAGCGCTTCACTAAAGTGCTTACGTAAATAATGTTCATGGCAAGCATAATCTTGCGCAAACGTACTTAGTGCATTCAGTGGTAACGGAACGACATAAGGCTGTACCAACGGAACTAAATCTTGTGGCACCGAGGGAATCTCATCAGGAGGCACTATAAGCGGCCTTATCCTAAACGTATAATTCGATAAATGATTTTCTTTAAAATTCATGTAGGATAAAATTAGGATAAAGGAAATAGTCGCCACAAACATAAAATCTAAAACATCCGAGGGTGTGACCAAGATGGACTCGTAGGGTAATAGGCCGTCAAAGGGGACATGTCCAAAGGAGGAGCTAAGTCATTCTCAATGTCGAAACATGGGTTTAACGTCCAAGAAAGATCACCCGGTTGCAAGCCATTAAAGTCATATGAAAATTCAAACAATGGATTCGCCCTTACAGAAAATTCGTCCGACATGTCTACCAATTCATTAGATATATCATGTAATTCAGAATCAGTGGTCGGGTCATAGGTCGGCAACAATAATACGAGATCTAGGGGTACTAACGGGACCTTATCTGGGGGTACTGGCAGAATGAACTCAGGGGGCACCGTAGAACTCCTTAAATTAATCGTACTATACTCATGTCCTAAATGATCAGTACGTCGAGTCAACGGGTCAGGGGGACGAGTCGGTAAAATCAAACCCGGGGTACAATCCAAAAAGTCATCCAATAATGCAACTTCCTTGCTTACAATTTCTTCTGACACACTATCCAAGTTATTTAATTCAGAATCAATTATGGTCTCAGACAAGGGTAAAATTGAGCCCGACTGAAGCTTTAAATCAGGAACGTCAGATAAAGGTGTTTGCATCAAAGAAATATCGTTCGGGCTCATAACACTCAAATCATCCAAGGATAACTCGTTCACCCACGGTAAGTCTTGCCAATCAGTCGGAACATCCAATATATCAGGATCATCAGAACAGTCCTCAAAATATCTCTGTCTAAGAGGAACCAGCTCGAGTCCGAACAGATCATCTCCTAAGTCACTACTAAGTAAACTCTCATCATTAGGTAAAATGCCTACCGATTCAGGTGTAATCTCAGCAGGAGTAACCGTAGGCTCCAGAATGTCGTCGACGGGGAGTGGAGATGATTCCTCAGTGGTGGAATCCTCATCCAGGTCACTAGGGTAACCAATATCCTCATCGTCGCTATAATCATCAGGGATAATAGTCTCGTTCTTAGTGACGGGCACACTCGTAACCTCAGCCTCAGACTCAATCATGCTAATAGGAACACTCTCACCCCGTGGGCTCATGGCATTCCTAGCACTTATGTCTAACGACCTAGGGATAAAGGTCCTAAGTTTCTCTTTCCTCTCATAGGTAGGTGTACTCGTGCTTGAGATAATCAGATCTTTGTGGGGCAAGTATCTAGCGTGAGGCTTATAGTCATTCCTACAATCAGGAAACTGGGAACGACAGTAGGTAGGGTAATACTCATCCGTTAAGTAATTTTTCATAATCTGTCAACCTATACGTGGGTCGACGGAGGGCATTCCTAAACGTCTTTTCTCATTGAGCCAGAAGGTATGGGCTCGACCAAATAATTGCAGTCTCGCAACGGGAATCCTGTGGGGATCCACAATACGAGATTGCTCAAAATAATGCTCCATGTCGTTCACCAAACATAGAAACACTCGCGGTCCTCCTAGTCCGTCATAGGTCGGAGCAGGAATTCTAACATGCCTAGATGAGTGCGGTGCAACTTGATTAGCCTTTAGTTGGCCAATCAACGCCTTAATCTCATCCATTACCGGGCAATAGAATGGTTTTCTAACGCTCCTAGCGGAACCTAATGATTCTTCTCGGGAAACATTGACGTCGTAGGCCATATTATGATAACCGGAGAGAAAACTCGATCCGGAATTTGTGCACATACAATGAGAAATGCCTCTGACCCAATTAAAATAAGTTTGTCGGAATTGTTCACGCTTAAGCACAATGGTAATATTAATACAAAATATATTTTCTTGCTGAATAAAATATGAAGATTATTATTTAATTTTTTTCTGATTTTTTTATTGCTGAAAATAAAATTTAGCCGGCTATTGGCAGACCACAAAATTTTTTCTTTTTTCTAATTTTGGATAAAAATTTGAAATTTTGAATTTGAAATTTGAAATTAGAAATTTGAAATTTTAATTTTGAATTTTGAATTTTGAAATTTTAATTTTGAAATTTGAAATTTGAAATTTAAATTTTGAATTTTTAAATTTGAAATTTCGAAATTTGAAATTTGAAATTTGAAATTTTAATTTTGAATTTGAAAATTTGAAATTCGAAATTTTAAATTTTAAATTTTGAAATTTGAAATTTTGAAATTTGAAATTTTAATTTTGAATTTTGAATTTTGAAATTCGAAATTTGAATTTTGAATTTTGAATTTTAAAATTGGAGTGCCAATAAGGAAATTGACGAGAACCTCCCTCTGATACCAAATTGATGTAGGCGTACACGTTTGGACCGAAATATAATTACGGACGCACACGACTATCTCTCCACAAACTAAAGTCTACGCTCACACAATCGTTCTACGCTACACCACGTTATTTTGTCCAATCAATTATACGCTAGCATATGGGTAGCCAAACCACTTGGGACCGAATAGAGGCTATAGGCCAATATCCGTTCCGGCTAAAAGGACCAATATTGGATCCGACCGAGCGGTATTGTACCAAAAGAGATCTACCGAATAAAACACAATTCGGAAAAGGTAGATCTCTCCCAATAAAAGAAAACGAGGGCTCGCCAAACCCTTTTTCAAAAATTAAATCAACCAAGAAAAATGCAACTACAATGAAAGCTAACCATGATGTTTCAATGATTTCAAAATTAACGCTAGAAATTCCACCATAAGACTATCTAAAGAAAGGAACACACGGGATTGGAAAAGTTCGTTACCCAACCGGAATGGATGATTCTGATTCTCTCGGCGAGGATCGTTCTTCGACGACTCCACCGGAGTCGCGCCGGTAGGAGAGAAACTCGCCCGCCTTCGTCGCGTCACGCCGGAATTGGAAATCCACCACGAGGAGGTCTTCTAGATTTGGCAACAAATTTATGTAAATATGGTAGGAGAGGGAAAATATGGTAGGTTGTAGGGATTAATATGGAAGGTGGTGGTCGATTTAGGAAGGGGATGAAGAGGGGGTCAGACTTGGTTGTGTTGGGGTTAGCAACTAGGATTTTTTGGAAGATGGAGGGGCTCGGATTGTGATGAAGGGAGGAGGCCGGTTTTGGAGGGGGTGGCCGGGTTGGTGAGGGGAGGAGGAGGTCGGTGGCTTGTTGGGTGGAAGGGGCCAGTTTTCTTCGTAGAGGAAGAGGAGGGCTCGGGTAGCTAGAGGAAGAGGAAGATATGGAGGAGGGAGGAGGAGGAGGGGAAGTTGGAGGCCGGCGGCCAAAGAAGGAGAGGACTAGAGGATGGCCGAAATTTGCCTTGGAGAGGGAGGATATTTCAATCTTGAAATTCAGTTTCTTCTTTCATTCATTAAATAAAAAAAATATGACACATACATACCTATATATAGGCTACACCACTCAATCTCCACCATAGAAAATTAAACCACTCATGATGGCTATTTGCACCCATCATGACATAACAATTACAATAATTAAGAACATGAAATAAAAATAACAAATGATGGTTATAAACACCCATCACACATGAAATGAAAATAACATTGCGACATAAAATACCAAACATAGAAATGCATTATTAATTAATAATAATTTATTAATAATAATTATTATTAAATAATAATATATGGGTTTGCGTTCTGGACGGTTATTATGCCGACGCTCCGCATGGTCGTCCACAAGCATGTCGTCGCCATCCTCGAAATGTTGTGGGCCGTCGTCTCCATCAACTAGTGTCCTCTTGATCTTCTGCAAGACTCTGTTCACTGCTTCTTGTCCGGCGACGTCGGCGAGTAGATGATCGAGGAGGCTCCACGACCGGATTGTCCCATTCGGCCGCCTTTGCTGGAGTTTGCTTCAACTTAAGGCTCTTGGTCAGTATTTTAAAGAATTTCTAAATTCTCGAAAAGTTCTTCTTGACTCCCTCATATGATCTTTGAATGACTCTCGCAAGTTATCCAAACCTTCCCCCAAAGATCCACCTCTTGGAATCGGTGGTTTTCAGATATTGGACACTAGTTCGCTACTCCTGGTAGACCCTCCTCGTGCTGATCGGTCGATGGCGGGTGTACCACTCATAGAGAAGATAGAGGGCACATAATCATTGAAATAAATTTATGGGTCTATCCAAGTGTACTTCTTATACAAAATGCGTTGGATGACCGCACCAAGTTTTAATGTATTCAATTTCTTCTAGGTTGGACTTTTTAGTCTAAATGTGTAGAGCATTATCGAAAGTATAAAATCTGTCATATCAAATGGCTCCCGCTCTAAGATCATATAAGTGACATAGCTCGATTGAGATATAATCTTACGTGTATCTCCGGACTTGAGCAAAATGGTATGCCTCAATATGTCCTGCACTAGTCGTGCATCCTCGGTCAAAGTGGTCATAGATTGAATGAGGGTTTTTATGGAATTACCATGCAAAACCATATTCAAAAGCGTCCAGTCTCTATCCTTTCGATAATTTTCTATGACATTTTACCGATCTATTAACCCAAATTCTTACCTGAGATCATAATATGTTATCTCAATTGTTTGTCCTTGTATCCATGATCATACTCCACCATTTAGTTCTGTGAAACGAGGATCCTTTAAATAATTATAGAATTCCCTAATTAACACAGATAAAAACGTATCTGGTATAATGACAAACATTATTCCTGCCATCGCTAACAAGTTGTGAATATGTGTGTGACGTACGGGATCAAATTTGATGAATTGTCCAATACCAATATTGGTATTTTCAATTCAAGGAATGGTTTGCTAGGCTGAATATGTATCACTGTCATTACTTCTCCGAGCTTTCGAGCTGGAAGCCATTGTTGTATTTAAAAACACAATTTTTAAGAGAATTTCCAGAAATTATCAATATCTCCAGTCGGCAACACCCACTGTCCCCGGGAGATAATGAAAATCGTTCAAAGGCAATTTTCGACAAAAAATTGGAACTCTCACCTACTTTAAAGTAGCAGATCTAAAATTTCTTACAATTATTTCAAATTTCCCTAATGATATTTAAGAAATTTTTATTAAACATTATTCATCATCTTCTTCCCTAAAACCATGAAACAAATCAAAAAATTTCTTCTTGAAAACACTAGATCTGAGTTTAGGGATCTTAAACTTCATCAATCTATGCAAACGCTACTCCAAACACATAGATCTATGATCTCCTCTCTCAAAAGTACAAGTTTTACAAAAAACCCCTAACCATGAAAAATATACTTCAATAACTAAAAATATTATCATCAAAATTTCCAAGATCTACTCTACAAACATTTAGATCTAAAAATCCTAAAGGATGAAAGAGAAATTTCATGGAAAATACCTTGATCTTGGGATTTCGTGAGCTTCTGGTTCTTCTTCCGCTTCAAGTCTTCAGGAAATAATGCTGGGAACGGTGTTGTTGACCTAAATCGTCGGTCTTTTATATTTTCACACTATCGCTGATCAGCGATATCCATTATGGTTGGGCGACAGAGAAAATTACTATTAAGTCCATTTGTCTTCATTTCTCATATTTAGGCATGGTTCAATGCATATTCTTCAATTTTGTGTTCTCAATAACATAGTTCAATTGTTCAACCATGAAATATCATTTCTACACACATATCTCCTAGTGTTTTTATACTTATGAAATTATTTTTGCATGCCTTTAAGCATGAGAAATATTGTAGTTATCATAATGTTCTCTCACCCATATTTGTGAAAATCTATGTTTGACCTCACCTTACTGCATATGTGAATTGTGAATGTTCTACCATAACCACTAGAATTTCATGCTAACGCTATCACGTTTACCTTGTTTTCTTTGCATAATTCATATTTGATTATCCTATATGGTCACACAAGTTAATTTGGACTCCTTTGTCAAGTCAAACAAAAAATAAAAAATATTAATTTCAAAAAATATCAAACATTCAACATCTTTGATGATGCTTTTAAAAATTAAACTAAAAAAAGGGCTTATAAGGAACCTCCACCAAGCACTACTTACCCTCCTGATAAGTTTTAATAAGCATTGTGAGGTTGAGCACCTTGGAAAGAATTGTAAAGTATCATGTGCAACTCTATATCTGGATATTCTTTTTATATGTGCTCTGACTTCTTGGGTACAAGCATAGCTAGTTATGTCTACCTCTATGTTATGTTGTATTTTCACATTCCATGTGTTCATATATTTGTAAGGCATGTACATATGTTTTTTTCATCAAGCACTCACATGTACACAACATTATCTTCTCTAAAAAATTTTCTTATGAGAATTGGACCGAAAATGTTTTCAAACTTAATCTTCACTAATGTATGTGTCTATGATATGCATGGCTGAACTTTGCTCATGTTCGTGTTAACTTACCTTCTTCACTACTCTACATTGATTCACATGTTTTATCCTTGATTTGTCTTTTGTGGTTTTTCCTCTTTCGCTTCCGCACTACTCGGCAATCTCTTTTGACAATACCAAAGGGGGAGAATTTACTACAAAATCTAGAAATTATTCATAATCATGATGTTTTTACGAACTTCAAATTTAAATTTCAATTACATTAAAATGCATAGATTCAATCTATATTGATTTAGGGGGAGTACACATGTAGGGGGAGTGTTACATCGAAGAGGAGTTTGTGCACATACAAATGCTTAGTCTTGCTAATCATCGTTATTGACACTTCATAGATCTACTTCATAGATCCTTCATGATTTATTTCTAAGTGGATTTGTTATTATCAAAAGGGGGAGATTATTGGATGTTGGGGCTGCGGTCCGGAATCGCCCCCGCGCTGCGGTGCCATATCGGTAATGGACTAACTGTCTGCCCCGTGATTCGCCAATGGACCGTTGATATAAAGATTTGGTAGCGCCCTTACCATAAGTCCGGGCTTTTGGCTCAAGCGGTAGGCGCCGGTCCTCTCAATTGGTATCAGAGGGAGTGCGGGTTCGAGCCCCGGGGTCGTTTCCGGGGGGGGGATTGTTGGGGCTGCGGTCCGGAATCGCCCCCGCGCTGCGGTGCCATATCGGTAATGGACTAACTGTCTGCCCCGTGATTCGCCAATGGACCGTTGATATAAAGATTTGGTAGCGCCCTTACCATAAGTCCGGGCTTTTGGCTCAAGCGGTAGGCGCCGGTCCTCTCATTGGAGCATGGGTTTCACGTTTCTTGGTTTGCTAATGACAAATCTCGTTTGTATTTGATCATTGGGTATTTATGATGTGCAGATATTATAGGTATAACTCTAATGGCATTTGGGTGTTGATTCGGTTCAAAATAGTGAGCTCAAGAGATATCGCCAGGCGATATTGGGTATTGCCAACAGGCGACAGTGGAATGATCGGTTAACTCACTATCACCACGCGGTTGGAAATTTTTTTCCCTATCGCCGGCGATATAGGATATCGTCAGGCGATAGACCACATTTGACAATGACCGATCTGAGATGCGAAAATGAGGAGTATGTGAGACACGTGGCAGCCGGTAACGATATCTCTAAATGGCGATACCCAGTGTCGTCGGGCGATATCGCCAAAATATAAAAGCTATCCAATTTTCTGTTTAGATTACGAATTTTCATTTCCTGGAGTGTTCCTTCCTGTTCATCCAATCCAAAGAGCTCCAGCATCAAGAATTACTCCATACTCTCAAGAAGGTCAAAGCGCGAAAGATCGACGACACATACACGACATTCCAAACAACCCTGGCAAGGATTCATCAGCATCTTCAGTGCATTGTTTAGAGGGAGTTTTTAATTCTGAAGTTTTCATTTTGTTTAGTTCTTTCTTCCTATTGTAATCAAGAGAGTAAATCGCCACCTTGTGTGTGGCGTCTAAGTCCTTGCGTGGCTTAGGAGAGAATCGTCACCTTGTGTGTGGCGTCCATGTCCTTGTGCGGCTTAGGGAGAAATCATTGCCTTGTGTGTGGTGTCTAAATCGTGGTTAGATCTAGGGGAGGCTAGTAGCAAGATATAGGCAGAGATACGCTTTAGCCTGCCTGTTCTTGGTAGAAGAACCGGCGAAATCAAAAGTAAATTGTATTTTCTTAAGCCTTTTTCTCTAGCTCTATAGAGATATATTGTATTCAGATCTAGCACTTTTGAAATAAATTGCCGTTGTTTCTGTTTTTATAAATCTCTAAGTGTTCAATTCTGCTTATGAAAGATTAGTCTTAATTTCCTTGTTTTTCACTAAGTTAACTCTACTTAGATAAAGAAAGTATTTAACCCTTATTTTCCCCCCCCCCCCCTCTAAGGGTGCCTCACGATCCAACATAGCTTACCCACCTCCTCCCGGATGGGCTCGGCCAGCATGCCCGCGGAAGATCTCTTCTTCTGCCGGATGGGGCGAGCCTCTAGATCCAGGTTAAAGCGGTGACATGCAACATCGGCATCGATCCACGGCATGTTCGTCGCGCTCCTTGCAAAGATGTCAACCTTCTTTTGGATGCACTCCAGAATCCACCCCTAGTCCTCCGGGCTCAGCCCTCCGCTGATCTGCACTTGCTCCACCCTTCCATCCTGGATGAGAACCTCCATCTCCACCACCTCTTTCGCTGCTTCCAGCTAGGACTGATCTCCCCATTTGCCAGCAGCCCCCTCGCCTAGGGCCAGAACTTCTTCCTCAACCTCCTCCACGGCCATCACCTCGGCCTGCTCTTCGGGAACGTCTTCCCCCGCCCCTACCTGGGCGTAGATCTACTCTTCCTCTACCTCCATCTCCTCCGCTTCTCCTCCAGCTTCCTGTCTAGACAACTCCTCCATCCTCCGCTCTATCTCCTCAGCTCCTGCTTGTCAGGATATGGAGTTGATTGCGGTCACGTTGCACTCCCTTGCTATCTTGGGGTCTCCCCGGACCCAGACTTGGATGCCTTCCGCATTGAACTTGAGGCACTGGTGGAACGAGGAGGGCACACAATGGAAGGAACTGATGAGGGGTCGTCCGAAGATGGCATTGTAGCTACTAGGAGCTTCTACAATGACGAACCTGCAATTTCGAGACTTCCCCCTAGAGTGACATGGAGTCCCACTCTTCCTTCTTTTCCCCAGTGAATCCGAAGAGAGGACCATCCGAGGCTAACACCCTCCTGGCCTCCACCTTCATCTGGTTGAATGCCTTCTTAAAGAGGACATTGACCAAGCTCTTATTGTCAATGAGGATCCGAGAGACACTAAAATTTTCAACCGCGACCTGGATCACCAATGCGTCGCAAAATGGATCCACATGATCTGGTATGTCCTTCCTTGAGAAGGTGATCTTCTCCTCTTGGGGTGGAGTTAGAGACATAGAATCAATGCTCCAGCAGTACATAGTATGGAGGCTTTCCTTGCGGGCGACATCAACTCCCACCCCCACCCCCCCCCCCCCCCTTGTGGATCACCCTGATCCCTCCACAAACTCCAACATTGGCTCGGTCCTCGCACCTATCCTCCTCTGCCCCGGGCAGGACTTCCTCAATCTGCACTTCCTAGCAGGGTTGTTGCTGTTACTCCCTGTTTCCCCTCATCTTGAGGAACTCCGGGCACGTGGTCGTGGCATGGACCTCCTCCTGGTAGATGTCGCAATAGGATAGCTACACCCTTCCTCCTTTCCTTTTACTCTAATGGCCTCTCCTCCTCCTCCCCAAGGCTATCGTCATAGCTTGATGTTGATTGGGGAGAGGAGGCATCTGGCCCTACCTCCATCCTGGAGGGTTGAACTTACCTTGGCCCCTTGGAAGTTGTCTTCTCTATGGAAACCTCTCCGCTAGCCCAGGTCTTGCCAATCCTGTTGCCTCCAGCCGAGGAGATTGTTCGGCTACTGGTGCCCCCACCACGGTTGTTTCTATTGCTGCTCCCTCTGCCTGGGCTCGGGCCTCCGTACCTCCTGGCCCATGCCACCTCTCGGCTCCTCCTCCGCAGCCCACCTAGCCAACTTCCTTCTGAACTCGGGTTTCGATGCCTCCCAATCAACTTCCCTTGCTGACCACTCCATCATCTCCTCGAAGGGGAGAGGCAGCACCCTCTTCAGCTCCATCCTGAAGAATCCTTGCTTCAACCCTAGGGTGAAGGCCATCATCAAGGTATGTCCTAGCATCACCTGGACTAGAGGAACTCCTCCTGTAACCAGTCCACATAGCTCCCCAAGGTCTCGTTCACCCCCTGCTTGATGTGGAACAGATACTCGGACTCTTTCTTCTTCTTCTCCTTGAGGGTGATGGTGAAGAGTCTGCACTTGAACGCATTTGACATCTGTCGGATCGAGACCACATCCTTAAACCACTGGATTTGTTGAACCGAGTCATCCTTCCCTGTATAGTAGGACATTTCTGGCTCACAAAACCCCTCTAGAACTGGGGCAGATGAGACCAACTCGCTAAAGGGACTGCCACCCCCTGTCGGGCGAGACGGGTGATCTCGCACCTCCGCCTCGCCAGACTATCCTGCGCTTGCCGAGCCAGGGAACAAAACTCACCCCGGCATATCCCGCTCCAACCCCTCCTCTACTACCTCCTTCCCAGGTTGCCTATCGTGGGCATTCTCGCCCAGCGTTGGGGCTTCGACAACTGGGACCGCTGACGTCGAGCACTTGGAGCGCGTGCCGAGTGCAAACTTGATGAGGCTAATCACCTCCTGAAGAAAATCCTCGAACATCCCGAGGGTGGCGAGTGGAGGGGGAGATGGTGAGTCGTCCCTGTCAGATCCATGTCCTTCACCTCTAGTCATTGAGCTCACAAAGGATTTTCGCTATTGATCACTGTCCACGCTCACCGCACTAAAAATGTTGAAACTGAAAATCGACTTCTATGGAGTTCGAACCCTTGGGGAAGGGGTGATTGCACACTTACTTCCCCCTACTGAGCTTGAACGACCAAAGACTTAGATCCAGAACCGAACCAAGGCTCCAACACGGATGTCCCACCACATACTCGGAAGATCTTAGAGCGCTTCCCCTCCTTAGCTTGTGTTGAGCTAAGGGCACTTCAGAAAGCACTAAAAGATTAGAGAGTAAAAAGACTGGAATGCTTGAAAGCTTGCCTTCTGAGGTACCCCCTTGGGTGTAACACCCCCATCCGTCACATAGTATATAACAGAAGGTCCGGCCGGGGCGCGACGCCATATACCACGGACAGACCAATGAGTTACTAAATTGAAACCATAATCCAATATGGCGCATCCTAACCCAGAGTACATTCTAGCGGAAGTAATTTATAGGTTAAAAATAGAACCCAACAACAACATGAATGTCCACTACCACAACTAGGAATGTAAAACAATATATAAATAATGTATTGGCATTACGACCTTACAATGTTCAACTTGAATTAAAATATGTTATATACTTTGGAACGTAGGCCAACCACACATGAATGATAAAATAACACAAGTAATTTGCTTTGGCCTTCAAGGGCCAGCATAGCATTTCTGGGCTCTAACCCGCTATTTCCCGATTGGCTCAGCAGCACTTGCACGCAACATTCCGCCACAAAGGTGGAAAACAAAAGAAATGGTCAGCATTAGCTTACCAAATTATAACGACCCCACCACTCACTATAGGTGGCAGTGCTCCTTTCTTGCAGGCATTAGTATAAACTTATAATGGCAATCAAAACTTGCACCTTAAGCATTGTTAGCCATAAACGTTGGTGCAAACGCCCAATGCCCCATGCTCTCAGGCGCACTCTTGGTGCACTATACCTCAAGGGTCGCACCACCGTTCACTGATGGCCGACAACACTGTTGGAACCCCAGTTTGGATTTGGGCTCGGTTCACTATTAGGTTTGGTTACCCAACATGTATAGCCTAAGGTCATCTATTATTTCTAAGGTTAAGGTTAGTCTGATTTGGTTAGACTACTTTGATCCAGCCTTCAGAAGATTTCAGAGACTCAGACTTAGAAGAAATACAGTTTTAAAGAGTTCAAAAAATTAGAACGAACTCAGCTCGATGATCGTCGATCGCAGATCGATGAACTTAGAGTTTAAACTCTAAGCTAAGCTCGACGATATCCAAGCTCAGGTCGACGATTTTTTCTTCTTCTACTCAGATTCTCTGGTCGACGATAGTCTATCTCATCTTGACGAAGAAGATTTCTCAGCTCGACGAACTTGGAGTTCAGGTCAACAAAATCTGTCCTGAGTTTGACTAATTCCTTTCAAATTCAGTTTTGTCATATTTTCTATCAGCATGACTTCAAACTATTATATTCGAAGGCAGTAATTCTTTGATAATTAATGCTCATATTCTCAAGAATATAGTTGTTTCATGGTAGCATTAATTATGGCCTTCACAGAGTTAATTATTGGCTCATTTACTGGGTCAGTTGAGGAAATATATTAAAGACAAATTTCAGCCGTTCTACTCCCAGGATTTCAGAAGTAAATCCAGTATATTATTCAAAATTCAAAGATTGAAATCTACTCAGAATATAAAAGACCTTTTTCTCTTCAGACAAAAAAAATATATTCAACTACTGATACATGACACAAAGAAGAAATTCTTTTTGCTATTATGCTTACAGGAAATTGAAGAAGAACAGCTCACACCCATCTTCATTCTTTTTCAGTTTCTGCTTCAGGACTTTTCAAGAGACAACTATCAATATCTGTCTAAAAGATCCTGAAGATCAAAAATCCACTTGAAGGCCTACACCCTGTGCAAAACTCCCAGCTTCCTGAACAAATCTTCATCTCAGGGGGAGCTTTGACATCACAGCAATCCACTAGTCTTCTCAGTGCTATTGAGAAAGAGAAGACAACATAACTTTTTATTTACCTCACTGTATAAAAGGGTTTTATAACTCCCTTCAAAAAGTTACTTTTGGTTGTCAAGTCTCCTTATCAAAAGATTTGGTGGTTTTTTGGGCACCTGATCAAAAAGCTCAAAGGGTGTGTGAAATCTCCCTTAAAATACTCTTGTGGTGGCATGGCACCTGAGCAAAACTTGTGGTGGCAGGGCACCTAAGCAAAAACCTGTTTAGTAGATTCCTACCAGGGTGGTAGAAGAGTGTGTGAATGTACCCATTTTTGGGAACCACTATAAGATTCTTTTAGATGTCATCTCGTTGTTCTATTCTTGTGATTTATTGTGCTGTGAATAATTCTGTTTTTACTTCTCTTTATATACTTTAATAAGACTTTTTTTAATTCTGCTATAAAAACTAATCAAAGTTTTTAAAACACTCTATTCACCCCCCCCCCCCTCTAGAGTTAAGACAGATCTATCCCCTCTCTTTCAATTGGTATTAGAGGGAGGTTCTTTTGATTTCATAGGATAATACCTGAATCAAAAGATCCTTTGATAGATCTTAATATCTCTAGTGTATCTTTTATATCATGGCACAGGATAAGGAATATTCAAGCACCAGACCTCCAATATGCAACCTTAATAAGTTTGCAATCTGGAAGGAAAGGTTTAGATTGTATATGAACTCAATTGATGAAGATATCTATAATTCTATTTTGACAGGTCCTCCACTTCCAGTGGCTACTACTTCAAGTTCAAGTGCAGTTCCACCACCTGAGTGGATCGATGCACAGAAGAAAGCAAAAGTTGATGATGTTAAGGGTATGAACATTCAGGCACAAACAATGTCAGATGACATCTTCCAGAAGGTTGTTGAATGTACATTACCAAAAGCCATTTATGATTCCCTAAACTAAATGGTAGCAGGATCAGCTGATGAGAGAAAAGATAGATGATCAAATCTCATTTCCCAATATGAGAACTTCAAGAAAGAAGATTCAGAGTCAATGGCTGATATGTATAACAGACTCAGCTTAATCATCAATGAGCTTAAAATAATGGACAAGGAAATATCCCTGACTGAGATCAATGACCAGATCCTTGTGTTCTTCCCCAGCACATGGGATTCTAGGATCTGGCCTATCAAGGAGGCCAAAAGCCTAAATGAAATCTCTACTGAGTCTTTACTAGGCAAGCTCAAGTCTTATGAGCTGCTTGTCAAGACCAGGGAAGCAACTGAATAGAATTATTCTACCTTAGGAAGGAAGGAGCAAAGCATTGCCTTCAAGGCATCTGAAGAATCAGAAGCTCCATCAGCAAATGATGAACTCCTAAGCTTACTGGCCAAAAGATTTTACAAGATGGCCAGAAAAGAATTCAGGAGGAAATCATCCAAACAAGAAGACAGACCAAAGTATGACAAGACTCCTACTAAGGAATTTGTTTGCTATGGTTGCAGGAAGCCTGGACACATTCTACCTGAGTGTCCAGAGGCCTAAAAGAAGGATAAAATAAAAGAGAAGGAATACAGGAAGCATTACAACAAGCCCTCCTCTAGCAAGCATAAGAGGAAGGAAAAGGCTTTGTTGTAGAAACTTGGAGTGAAACAGAAGAGGAAACTTAATCTTCCGGCTCCAGTGAAGATGAAGAAGAGGCTAAAGCAAAATAAATTTGCTTGATGGTTATCAATGCATCAGGCAATCCTTCAGAAGCTGAAGTTTCAGAAAATTAAGATTCTGAATCAGAAGAGGATCAGGTAATATCCTTATTTGATTTTAATTCAGATCATTTTAAAACTGAGTTTAAGTTATTATGTAATGACCTAATTAAATCTGAGAAGGAAATCAAAGTTCTTAGAGTAAAATTAACTGAACATGATAACCTATTTTCTGAAAATATAAAGCTAAAAAATGGAACTAGTTATAGCCTCAGAACAAATTATATCATTAAACACTAAATTAAGTGAGGCTAAGCAATTTAAAGAATCCCTGAGTGGGAGAAGCATCAAATTGATGAACATCACAAGCACTGTTAATGCCAGGCTAAATGGCAAACTGGGCTTAGGTGCTTCATCAAGCCAATCTCACCTTATTTAGAAAAATATTCTCTCAACCCCCATAAAATCAATATCAAAAAGGGAAAAGAAAACTAGATGAGAATAATGAATAAGTTGAAATAATTCAGAAACCAAAAAAGAAAGAGAAAGAAAAATAAGAACTATAAAAAAACTATGCTCAGTAGCTTTCGTCGAACTTAGATCGATGAAATGCATACAGTTCGTCGAACTCAGATCGACGAACGATGAACGCAAATTTTTCTAATAATTATTCTTCAAACTACGATCGACGAAACCAATATGGTTCTTCGAACTGTGATCGACGATATTGGGGCATAGAAAATGAATACCTTCATTCTCTGAGCGGAGTTCGACGAACTCTTCCCTATTCTTCGAACGCAGATCGATGAACTTATCAAAATTCGTCGATCCCAGTTCATTTTTACAGAAACTTGAATTATTCCAGAACGAGTAATCAACCAAGAAAATTTGTTAACCCATTTACTCAGTGGATAATTCCACCTAGGAAATTTCACCCTCTAGGATATAAGAGACAACCTGAATGTTCCTATATTTCTAGTTTTAAATTTGAAAAGAATCAAGCACCCAAGGTTACCTGGGTCAAGAATACCTAATTTGTTTCTATACAAGTGAAAGACTATCCTACCACAGAGGAACAGTGGTACCTGGATAGTGGTTGTTCAAATCACATGACAAGAAATAAGGACAACTTAACCAACTACAAGTCTAAGCTTGGACTAAATGTGATTTTTGGAGACTTCAACTATTGCCAAACAGAAGGCTATGGGAATGTAAACATTGGAGCTGTCACCTTCAGGAGGGTAGCATATGTGAGTGGTCTAAAACATAACCTGATATACATAAGCCACTTATGTGATGAAGGTTATCAGGTATCTTTTAACCAGTCTACTGTTTTATTACTTCTATAGATAACAAAACTGTTTTAACTGAACTTAGACAAGAGAACATCTATATAGTTAATTTTAAGTCATCTAGTTCAAAAATTTTCCTGTTCAATCAAATTTGTAATAATAATGAATTATGGCATAAAAGATTAGGACATGTTAATCTTAAAAGTATTGCTAAACTCTCTAGGGACAACCTTGTTAGAAGATTTTCTTATGGTCCCTACAAGAAGGAAAGCCTCTGCAGGGCTTGTCAATTAGGCAAGCAAACCAAAAATATTTCTAAATCTATTAATAAGAGTGATTCACCCAGGATTCTGTACTTGCTACATATGGATCTTTTGGACCCATTACTATACAGAGCTTGGGAGGGAAATCTTATACCTTAGTTATTATAGATGACTTCTCTAGGTTCACTTGGGTGTTCTTCTTGAGAAATAAGTCAGATAACTTTAAAGTTCTTATAGACTTTCTTAAGAGCATTAAGATTGAGTACTCTACCACAGTTGCATTAATCATAAGTGATCATGGTACTGAGTTTGTGTCTCTTCTTATGCAAGAATTCTGTGAGATGGAAGGTATCAGGCATTGCTTCTCTGCTCCTAGAACTCCTCAACAAAATGGGTAGTAGAAAGGAAAAAACAGAACCCTCATTGAAGTTGCAGGAACATTACTTGCAGATGCTTACTTGCTCATATCCTTTTGGGCAGAGGCTGTAAGCATAGAAAATTAGGTCTTGAATAGGAGTTTAATACATAAACTTAAGTGTAAGACTCCCTATGAATTACTTAAAGGGAAGCAACCTAAAATAGATTACTTCTGAATTTTTGGTTTTAGATGTTACATTCATAATAATAACAAGAAACATCTTAAAAATTTTGAAGCCAAAGCTACAGTGGGAATTTTTCTTGGATATTCCCAAGCCAAAAGGCTTATAGGGTTTTTAATAAATCTACTTTAAAAATTGAAGAATCTGTACATATAATATTTGATGAAGCTAACATGTATTCCAAGAAAAAGGATTCTTCTACCAAAGATTTATTGCAGGTACCCCAACTGTGTGAGAAATTGGATGATTTAAACCTCACCAATGAGGCTATATCACATCCTTATCCACATGTTGATGTAGACAGTGAAGAAGAATTCAGTGAATGATTGTTGAACCACCAATAGCAAACATAATTCCATAAGAGGAATTAATTCCCAATGCTGTTGCTGAACCAACTCCTCCAACTGATCTTGTCACACTTAGAGATCACCCTGTATCTCAAGTGAATGGAGACATATCAGTTGGTGTGCAAACAAGGCATCAACTCAACCAAGATTTGATTCATGCTTGCTTCATATCTCAACTTGAGCCCCAATCCATAAAAGATGTAGAGCAAGATCCCCACTAGATTATTGCAATGCAAGAGGAGCTCAATCAATTTGAGAGATGCAGAGTTTGGGATTTAGTTCCTAGACCCAAAGACTTCCAAGTCATTAGAACTAAATGGGTATTCAGAAATAAATTATAGGCACAAGGAGCTATCATAAGGAACAAAGTAAGGTTGGTAGCACAAGGATACAGACAAGAAGAAGGAATTGACTATGATCAAACCTTTGCACTTATTTCAAGACTTGAAGCTATCAAAATTTTTCTTGCCTATACAGCCTACAAAAAGTCCAAAGTCTACCAAATAGATGTCAAGAGTGCTTTTTTGAATGGTGAACTCAAAGTGGAAGTATATGTTGAACAACCACCGGGTTTTATTTCTCCAACTCATCCCTCCTTTGTTTTCAAATTGCATAAAGCTCTCTATGGTTTAAAACAAGCTCCAAGAGCTTTGTATGAGACTGTAGCTAGCTGTCTTTTAAAGCATAAGTTCACTAGGGGAATGTAGATAGAACTTTGTTTACTAGGCATCATAATAATAACATATTATTAGTACAAATCTATATAGATGATATCATTTTTGGCTCTACTGATTCAAAACTATGCAAAAGGTTTTCTTACCTGATGCCTTCCAAGTTTGAAATGAGTAGCATAAGTGAGCTTTCTTACTTACTTGGTATCCAAGTGAAGCAATCCCCTGATGGCATTTTCATCTCCCAATCCAAATATGTTAAGGATCTAATTAAAAGATTTGGGATGACTGATGCCTAAGCCAGAAAACACCCATGGCTTCCAATGTTGTGATTGATTCTGATGAACATGGCAAGCCAGTTGATCAGAAAAATATAGGGCTATTGTTGGGTCCTTATTGTATCTCACATCTAGTAGGCCAGACATAATGTTTACTACATGTCTTTGTGCTAGGTTCCAGGTGAACCCTAAAGAATCTCACTATATTTTACTTAAAAGAATTTTGAGATATATAAAGGGTTGCCCAAATCTAGGACTCTTTTATCCAACTGAGTCAGATTTGAATAGACTAGATTCTCAGATTGTAACGACCCCATCCGTTAGATGACGTATAGTAGAAGGTCCGGCCGGGGCCCCACACTATATGCCACAAACAGACGGTGAGGTCACAGGATAATACCAAACCAAACACGAATCCTAACTCAGAGCATTCTAGCGGAAGCTTTAAGTAGTACTTTGAACTCTCAACCGGAATGTCCAATATATAAAACCACCTTTATATATGTACTATGGAATGTACACAAATACAAGAGTTTGGCCTTAAGGCCTTACAGTTCCTCTTACATACAACATGTTTTACCAACCTCGGCGCGCAGGCCGGCCATACATGAGTATAAAGAAAACAAAACAAAGCCATTCGCTTAGCCTTCAAGGGCTAGCCGCAGCTAGCAGCAGCAACAGCAGTAGGGCTTCAGCCATCATTTACCACTTGGCTCTCCAGCACCTGCACGGGAACAATCCACCCAACCGGTGGCAAACAATGCAACGGTCAGCATTCAGCTGACCCAATTATAACAATCCTACCTTTCTCGGGCATGAGCATTCTTTCCCTGCAAGCATGGCATCATCAAATAGCAACTATGTTGCGCGCTGGCACATTCAAGCCATCACAACCATCGGCCACCCGGCCCGACAGTCCGTGCACTCAGGGCACATTTTCGGTGTACCGGAATACCAGGGTCAACACCACCGTTACACGGTATTTGAGCATTTTAGTTTTTCCGGCGCGCGGGCCTAAGACTCTCATTAGGCGCTCCAACAAAAACCTATACCAGGCTCCCAAGTCGGACGGACCTAACGCAGGTAGGATCAGCCACCCCCGTTGCTCAGGCGCCGAGCCAACTCGAATACAAAAGTATCAGGCTTTTTATAGGGCGGGGTCGGTTTCACCTTTTCTGTTCGGCAATCTGCCTTTTCATCGAGTTGCAGCCAACGG